>PVLD010006347.1:0-23235 GCA_004027595.1 Dinomys branickii
GGTCAAAACTGGAGTCCATACTCATAAGTGAAATAAATCAGTGGTACATGTGCAGGCAACGTATTGTATCACTGGTGTAAGAACCTGAGGGTGGGAATATAAACTAAGAGACATGAAGGAAATCTGTTCAAAAACAAAGAACAGATGGGACGAGGGAAAGGAGAAAAGAAAGAGACAAAAATGTATGTATGTATATATGTAGATACATATATGCAGGAGGGCTAACATAGTTCTACTACTGTATTATATCACTTAATGCTAAGGAATAATTGATGATGGTTTATTTGATCAATCTTGTATGTCTGTATGTGTTATCCTGAACACACACTTCGAAGATATCAATATGTAAAGCAGCAACTATTGGTGGGTTGTTTTTTTTTTGTCTTTGGGTTTTTGTTTTTTGTGTTTTTCTGTTGTTGAGATGATTAATTGTCTGACCAATTTTGCATGTCTGTATCTGGGTTCATATATATACACTTCGAAGATATCAATAGGTAAAGCAACAACCACTGTTGAGTCCATGTCACCTTGTCTGTAGATCAGTTTTGATTGTACTGTTTTTTATGCTAATTTGTGTCTGTGTGTTAATATATTTTTGTGCATTTATTTTTCTAAAAATAACAAAAAAGAAGCTAGGTGATGATGGGAAAGTATCTCTTAGTCATCTATTACTGCATAATTATTTCAAAATTTGTGTGTGACACTTTCTGCACATGGGAAATTTGACAGCAGCTTGACTGGAAGGTGGCTGTCACCCTGCCTGAGTGGAGCAGCAGGGTTTGTTTCCAAGGAGGCTGAGTAACATGGCAGGCAAGCTGGTGCAGGGCATGGACAGGAAACCCCAGCGTTTTTTACGTGGATGTCCCTGGAGGGCTGCTCCATGCTCTCAGGGCACAGCAGCCCACCTGCTCCACGGTGAGTAATCTAAGAGAAAGTAAGCAGAATCTGCATTGTTTTTTCTGACCTGGTCACAAAGTGGAACACCCTTGTTTCCACACTGTACTCTTGAAAGAAGAAGCCAGCCCTGTTCACTGTGGGAGAGGAATACACAAGGGCTCAAATGCCAGGACAGAATTATTTAAATACATTGTCTGCCAGAGTTAAGTCACAAAAAAGACTTCCTAGCCTGAGGGCGCACTGCTATGTGAGACCAGGGAATAAGGACACTTTAAATTTTGACAGTTTAAGTGTCTGGACAGTTTCAGAGAAAGACACAAAGTTTACATTCTCTACCAGTTCTGCGTAGTCATAAAGATCCCTGGAGCTTCTGGGCATGTGATGGATGCCTGTAATCCCAGCACCCTGAGAGGCTGACACAGGATTGCAAATCTGAGCCCAGCCCAGGCAATTTAGTGACTTTGTTAGATGCTGCTTCAAATGAAAAAAAAAAAAAAACGACTAGGGATATAGTTCAATATGAAAACCCCAGATTCAAGCATCAGTACAATAAATAAATAGATAAATAAATGAATAAATAACTATCTCTGAAGATAAATAGGCACTTAAAGAGTATGCAAATAGAACAAAGTAATGGATCCATTAGCAGATGGGAAGCCAAAGTTGCTGTTTGCTTTCTTTTTCTGGAGATACCCTCAATGATTTTCATAATATGTATGCCTCTGATACAGAGACTACTTCAGCCAGCTTGCCTACCTGCCAGCTTGACTACTTCACCAGCTTCCAAGACAGAAAGCAAGAGGGCTCTAACCTGAGAAAACCAAGCAGAAAGGGCAATCCTGGGAGAGTGTTCGTTGTTCTATCAAGAAAAAAAGAGAAAGAAAAATACTCATTGCTTATATGAGAATACACTTTGTAGGGTCTTAGGAAAGTTGAGAACCTGACACCAATGTATATGTATTGGTCTCGTACACCTACTGTGAAGAAGAAAGTATGTCCGGGCCCTGCTTTGTTCAAGAGCACAGCCTGCTCTGTTATCAACAGGCACCCGGTGGTGTACACTACCAGTGTAATACTACACATGTGTTATACTCTAGCTTCTATTAATTAAACCCCTGAATGTATATATCAGAAACACTTTTCCACATTTCAGATGATCCAGAAACCCTTGTTAAGAATCATGCTGCTTGTAACATCACAGGAAATTTATTATCCTAGGAAAGCAGGGAGAAAATGAACCTGAAAAACATTATAATTAGTATATAAGACCATAGTTAAAACACATAGTAAAGATCATGACAGTCATCAGAGTAATCCAGGTCAAGCAAAGGCAGTGCGGCTTCATTAATAGTAGAAGCTCTGCAGCCAGAATGCCTGAGATGCAAATTATAATCCTATAGTTCACTAGCTTTGTAGCTTGCTCATACTTTATTTGTGCTTTTATTTCTTTATTTGAGGCATAACAGTAATAGTACCAACCTCACAAGGCTACTGAGATCTGTAAAAGAGGTACAACCTCAAATTATTTAGAGTAGGGTCAGGCAAATAAAGCCGTGAGTTGCATCAAGCTTCCTGATCAATAATGACTTATATATAGGACAATGGTTCCATAAGGTTACAAGGAGCTGAAAAATTCCTTTCCTAGCTCTCAGAGCATAGCAGGATGCATTGCTCAAATGTTTGTGATGCTGATGCTACACACAAACTCACTGATCTGTCAGTTACATGAAAGTACAGCACACATAGTTATGAATAGTGCTCAGTACCTGATAATAAACAAGTGCTCCCAGTTCATGCATTTATGATATATGTTTACTGTCATTTCAGAGGTCATCCCTTCTATTTATATTTTAAAAGTTTATCATAGAACAGAACACTGTAGAATGTTATTCCAAAAGCAGCCTCATGCCTCTTGAGTTTGCTGTCCCGTGAGTGCAACATTTTTTCTTGTGCTTGGTTCAGTCTCTGGTTATTTCACTTATCATGGCCCTAGGAAAATAAGCTCCTATCTGGTATATATTTACCTTAGACTCAGTCTGTGTGGCTGGTAAGGCTATCGAGGCTTGCATAAGCACACTTCATGATATTTCTGCTGGAAGAAATCACCGAAAGATATCTTTCTCAGAATATATCTCCATGGCTAGACTACACACGATCATAACATGTTTTTGGTAACTGTTAAATGTCAGTAGAGTCAATTCAGGTTATTCAATAGTACCATCTATTTGGACTTTTTTTTTTTTTTGCTTTAACTGTTTTAGCATGATACCCATTTTATGCCTGAGAATGAATGCTTTAATTGAGGTATTTATTGGACTAGAGCAACACTCTCATGTTTTGGAAAAATGCTTTGTTCTAGTTTAGACCATACCAAAATCACTCAGCTCCACTCCTGTTCATTGCATGGCTAAAATGAAGCTATCTCTAAGAGGGATGATTTGCTTTGAGGTTCAAATTGCAAAAAACAATCATAGGGCAGGACCCTGAAGTGAGTTGAAGTGGCCGTTTATCCAAACTGCATAATTCTATAAGAAATGGGCAAAACTAGAAACATTCTTCTCTAGGCTCCTGTTAACAATCTAAAGAAATGGACATTGTGCTTGTCAAATACTGTGACTGGCCCAGCTCATCTCTTTTCAGATCTATCTGGCTGTACCCAGCAGAGCCCATCATTGAGCTTCTGAAACAAACTAGGCCCATGTATCTGTCAGGAACAGGGTATTTGGTGTCACTTGTAAAAAAATCAAGAGAAGAGCTTTCCTGCTTTCTCTGCAGTGTCTTTAGCAGATTGAGTTATAACACAGCGAAAACAGGGAGCTATAATACTTTACTCCGCACAGTCTGTGCTTCCAGCCAGGCCCAGGCCTCAATATTAATGGATTTTCCACTCCGAGCCTTCTTACCTGAGTGACTGAAAGTTAAACTGATGAAAGGGAAGTAGCAATTATGATTCAGACATGTTCTTGTGGACAGCTATTGGTTTCCAGTACAACTCTCTTTTTTTTTTACTCTTATTTGCCATTTACCTATATCTTGCTGAAGAATGAAGTGATCCTAAATAAAGATATTACAACAAAAGAAAGAACTCTCAGGAGTTTGAAAATGTATTCTTCCACTGAACAACTCAGATCAAAATCATGCCCTTAAATGGCCTAACCTGACCAGTCTCGAGACTGTGTCCAACCCTTGAAGCCCCTTTCCTAGCCATGGAAGAAGTAGCAGCCCTCCTTTACTTCCCAGTGTCCATGTAAGTAGACCACTATCTCCAGGCTCAGATGCGATTATCTAATGCTACTTTTGTCACCACATGCCCCAAGACAAAAGATTTTAACCAATACGTAGATCAAAGCCCCTCAAACTTTTGCAAACTAACCACTCCTCAGCCCTTATTCCCCGTCCTTGAAACATACTAACTGACCAACCCCAGGTCCAGGCATATGCACTGCATGAAGAGAATCTGGGAGTTTCTGGCATCCGCCCTCCCCAAGGGAGGCTGAGACCCATCCGGCTGCTGTGAAACCCTTGTTACCAGCATAGAGCAGGCAGTTTGGCTTCTCTGCTCACATTCTGCATATGTACATGACACTGTTTTGTCACTGCTGAGCAGATGCAGCTATACTTAAGCCTGAATCCTGTGTTTCCTTTTTACAGTCTCCTTTGTCCCCCTACCAAGCAAAAGTAGCAAGCATGCTACACTTCTTAGGACTGAGCAGAACTGCACATAGAAATGGTGCTTAAAAATTAAAGGTGTAAATGACATGACCAAATTAAGAGATCTGTGATCAGGTTAAGAAGAATCACAGAACAAGTTGGTAAACTAAAAGCATATGATCCAAGATGCCCAAGCCGCAGAAGCAATTCTCATAAACACCTGGGGGTGCCATAGACCTTCTCAGGGGTCCTGAGATCAAAATGATTTTCATACAACTACTAAGACATTATTTGCCCTGTACATTACGTTGACATTTTCACCAGTAGGTCAAAAGCAGCGCTGGCACCTTAACAAGAATTATGGTGCTCTCGCTAGTAGCCATTGTTCTTCATTGTTTTGCCCTTTCAGGACATTTTAAAAAGCTAATATCATGTAAAATTGATCTTTAAAAGAAAGTTACAGTTATTAATGTTATTAAATTTTGATCTTTGATTACATGTCTTTTGTTCCATTATATTTAGCAAAATAGGAAATATACACAAAACATTTATATAACAGCAAAACTCTGATGGTTTTCTCAAAGAAATATTTGTGTAATTGCTTGAGGTGCAGGCAGAACTAGGGACTTTTTACCTAAAGCACCATTTTTTCCCTGAAAGAATGATGGACCAAAAAACTGGTTATTCAGACTTGGGTGTTTGACCTTTAAAATAAAAACAAAATGAATGAAGCAAGCCTGTTATTTCAAGAAAAATTGATGGTACTTGTCACCAATGATAAAAAGGAAACACTCAAAGGAAAACAGAATTTTAGAAAACGTTTATCATTTACCAAGAGCTTATCATCGCCACAATACTATAGAATCTGACTTTTTTGATGCTTTATAGCAAATGTGCCAACATTAGGAATATTCAAATGAGTTAACAAACCGGGATTTTATAAATAATCAGTGCACGATAGTATAAAATTACACATGGATAATTTTTTCAAAATGCAAAACAGATCCATAGATTTTTCATTTTTAATTGGCATGTAGTAATTGTACATACTTATAGGGAACAGTGTGGTGTTTCTATAGTTATATACAATGTATATAACAAGATGTTCAAGTACTTAGCATACTCTTAACCTTAACTACTTCTCATTTCTTTATGGTGAGGAAATTATAGCTATCTTAAGATATGCAATGAATTATTGTTGTATATAGTCACCTTAATGAATAAAGAAAATATGGTATTGTGATGGGATATTACTTAACCATGAAAAAGATTGAAATTCCTATCTTTTGCAGCTCCAGGCATAAGTATAGAGGACAGTAAATGAGCCGGGCACAGAAAGACAAACACTGAAGGAAATCTGTTCAAAAGCAAAGAACAGATGGGATGAGGAAAAGGAGAAAAGAAAGAGGCAAAAATGTATGTATGTATATATGTAGATACATATGTGCAGGAGGGCTAACATGGTTCTACTATTGTATTATGTCACTTAATTCTAAGGAATAGTTGATGACTGGTTATTCAATCAATCTTGTATGTCTGTATATATTATCCTGAGAATACACTTTGAAGATATCAATATGCAATGCAGCAACTATTGTTGGTTTTCTGTTGCTTTGTGTATGATTCAATTCTGGTCATATTGTTATTGTACTACTTTGTGTCTCTTTGTTAATGCTTTCCGGTTTCTTTTTTTTTTTTTCTGTTGTTGAGATGATTAATTGTTTGACCAGTTTTGCATGTCTATATCTGTGTTCATGAATATACACTTTGAAGTTATCAATAGGTAAAGCAACAACCATTGTTGAGTCCCTGTCACCTTGTCTGTAAATCAGTTTTGATTGTACTATTTCTTATGCTACTTTGTGTCTGTTTGTTAATATGTTTTTGTTCTTTTAAAATAATAAAAAAAAACTATATGATCTCACTCCTCTCTGGAATCTAAACCACACACATGTATGCAGGTGGTTACTGGAGCTTGGAGAAATTTGTGGAAAGAGGCAGTTGAGAAGTTGGTCAACAGGTGCAAAGTTACAAATAGTAGGAATAAGAGCCATAGATTTCAATGTATCAGATTATGAAACATGCATCTGTGTGTTTTCAGATTCTACATGGCAGCAGCCCTTTAAGAAACTAAAGCCTTTCCATTTTAGTGTGGTATCAAAGATCTACAAGTAATCATAAGACCTTAAAACATGCCTTCTTTCCCAACTGCATAGTTTGTGATTGAATGCAAAAGCAGATATGACAATCCTGTCTTCCTCTGTTGAGCCTCATAGTAAAGAGATTCACAGAAGTGAAACTGAGCTCTAGTTTTTAAAATATGCTATTTACTGTGTGTGGCATTTAAAACATAACCCTCTAAAAGCAAATGAGTATCTGCTCAGTATGGAATGGGGCCATTGTCTTCCTTTTCCTAAGATTCCAGCAGCACTTTTGGGCTCACGCACCTCCTTTTTATTCATATTGCACTTGTAACACCAGAGGTAGCTAATGTTTCTTATTGCTTATTTGTTTCTTTGATGAGTCCTTGGTAAATGTTATCTCACTCATGAACAACCAAGTGTGTACTTTTGTGTTGGGTTTTAGGACCTTAATGTCACATTTACTAAACTTTATCTCATTAGAGCTGGCGGAACACTATCTGTTATTTAAATCTTTTTGGATTGGAATTCTATCATTCCAGATATCATATAGCTTTCTAGTATAAAGCAGCCACAGATCGGTGTTTGTCCATGTCACTGATAAAATATTTAACAGGATAAGCCCTTCTAACACTTTATTAAAATTTATTTATTCTATGAGTTGAGCCAGAATATATGGCATTTGCTGGATTCACCAAAGAAAATTTCCTAATTTTAAAAACTACAAACTTATGCATTTATTGCTGGATTTCCAGTATTCTTCCCATGCTCTGGGATTTCTCAAAGATTTCTGACCTTGGTTAGTGAGGTCCCCATCTCCTTTTTATAAACCATGCATTGTCTTAAAAATAAATTTTTGATTTTGTTTAGGTTTAATAAATGTCAGAGGCCCAACATGAGTGGGCCTGCCACTTTTACTTTAGCAACTTTTCTTTTCCACAAAAGAATTGATGATGTGAGAAGGAAAAGGCCTGCAAATTTGTGTGTGTGTTGGATATGACAGTATTCTAGCATCATGTCCATTATATCATGAGCCCAAATGTGCCTGTTCCATTTCAGTACCTTTTGTCTCCAAAGAGATGTCATTGTTGTTAGTTCGTTTTGCATTTTAACCTTTCCGGTGTTTGGGATCCCAGCTTTTTAGATTTATCTCTGGCTATTTTTTTACTTCCACTGTTTGCTCGGCAAACTCCCATAGTAACAACATTGATTCAAGTGGTTATCGTCATTGTTGTTCAGTATATTTTTGTCTTAATATAATTCCTTGCAATGTTGTCTTGTGTCTCTTGCTGCAAGATCCTGTCTAGCTTTAATACGAATGTTTTGGTGGCTTCCATCTAAAAAATCTAGCTTACTCCTCTGACTCAGCCCAGCCTTTTATTCTCCGCACATTGGAAATATAAGGATCATGTGGTCACGTTCTTCCAAATCTCTACCAGTCACACGTCACTAACAAATTTCTGTTGGTCTGTATTATATATTACCCAGATCATTTGTTGGTTCTTACTTTTACAGAAAATATCACACATGTAAGTAGTCATTTAAGTTTCCTGCTGTCAGGGGATCATGTTTTCTGCTCACTTGGTTGCTCGACAAAAAATGTACCATTCACTACTTCTGTCTGACAGAAATTTGTAATCTATTCTAACTAAGATATCCACCATTATATTTTCCTTTTATTCTTATTTTTACAGGCTGACATCTATACAGCATCCATATCAGCTTCTGGCCAGGCAAGTGGGTCCTCTTGGCTTGTACACCCAACCCTGACATCCTTTGAGGAACCTAGGAGCCTGTGTCTTTTGATCTGTAGGGTGTGTGTGTGGTGTGTGTGTGTGTGTGTGTGTGTGTGTGTGTGTGTGTGGATGGGTTCCTCAGTCATGCATCCTACCTTGCCTTAGAGTATTTGATAGGCATGTATTTTTATCCCTAGATACTGTAATATCCTTTTACCTTATTATTTACCCAAACTTTTTCTTCCATGTCTAAGCACCTGAGGTCACAGGCATTATTTTCAAACCTCTTTCAATTCTTGCAAAATGCCAGCTCCCCAGCCCTGATACTCATTTCTTCCTGAGCTGTGTATTAACTGTTCTGCTTGGAAATATCAGTTATGATTGTGGCAGTTTTAAAAATACGGCCAGAGAGCAAGAAGGTCTGTTCAGCCTTTTAGGACATTACCAAAGCTAAGGTTTCTTATCAGAATTTCCAGCTTATAAATGAAGGTCAGCACTGGGGTTGATGAGACAGACAATATCAACACTGATGGCACAGACTCTGGGACAGGTGAGCAGGCATAGAAGAGGGTGTTTTTGTTAATCATTGCAAATGTGTCTCTAGACATTGAGATCTATGGGTCACAGTGGAAAGAACCCTCCCATCATTATTACAGCAATGTTTGTGCCTGGGGAGAACATTCCTTGGCATTTCATTAACATGAATCAGACCTCTGCGGCTGGGCATTGTAGGTGAACATCGCAGTATAGGAAATGCCTTATCCAAATGACCCATTCTTTCAGGCCCACAGAGGGGCCCGGCTGGCCAGCTATTGCTGCATTTTTATTACTGCTGTCATTCCCATCAGCGTCTCAAATTGACTAATTACCCACAGTGTGTGAGGCAGAAAGCAATGCTTTCATCCAGATGCCTTGTGCTGGAACAGTAGCACCAGCAGGAGCATATTTTCAGGGCTGACTTTTCTGGATAGAAATATCTCATGAAGGCCTGAGACTGCTGTGGTTATTAAACAGGCTACTAGTGATATATCTCCCAAAAGTCCCCAATAACTTCTGAGACCCTGATATTCTTGCAAATTAGCAGCTGTGGCCTTTTCTGAGCTAGCTCCCAGCATGAAGGTTTCAATACAGTTGCAAGGCTATGCCTTTGCCATTTGGATCAATACCGCAGATTACATTAAGCTGTGTTGGCATCTAGTTTTCTACTAACCCTTGGTGACTTCCTTTTCCTATTACCATTTTCAAACTTTCACAGACACTGTGCAGAGAACCTACGACGGGGTCAGGTTAGGGAGTGATTATGTAAGCCTCCCTCCTCTTTCCCTGGTATGCGCTTAGGAATTAGATTAAAAGACACTAAGGACCCACAGAAACCTCCCTAATATAAGTCACCACTCTCTTAGAAAGGACAGTCAGTTGAAGGTAATAATTTGATGACTGAGCTCAAGTTAAGGCTCTTCCTGGCCATCCATGGTGACAAACCCACACATTTTCACTTTATCTTCCCTTCTGGAAAAATAACTCACAAGTTCTCTTCCTGTTTTCATTTCTTCCCTCCCTTCACTCCTTCTTTTTTCCACTTTTGATCTTGAAACTGAGACATTTCTCCAGGAAAGTTTACCTGTGCCCATATTCAAACATCTGCATGGAGTTGTGTGTGATTTCACACTTCCTCATGCCTCTGCAGGGAATCCTTAGTGATCTAGTGGGCCTAGGTTCTGAGAATGTCTGTGTGTGACCCTGAACCTTGTAGAATGGGAAAAAAGACATATCTTTCTAGAACAGAAGTAAAATAATAGATACTTGTTAATTTTTCAAAAATTATATCTATTGAGGTAAAATGCACATACAATAAAATTTACCTTCAAATTAAAAACACTTAAAAAGTGTGCATTTCAAGTGTAGCCACCATCACAACAAGACAATTTCCAAACCCTGAAAGTGTCTCCACCCCCTCACACCTTGTCCCTGACAACCACTGACCTCTCTTGCCTTTAAAGTTTTATTTTTCTTGAATGCCATGTAGATTGATCTATACAATAAGTACCCTTCTCTGTCCAGTTTAATTCCCCTCAAATTATTAAGAAAAATCCTTTCGAACAGGCATGGTGGTGCCTGCCTGTAATCCCTGCACTCAGATGGTTGAGGCAGGAGGATCACCATGAGTTCAAGGCCAGCCCTGGGCTACAAAGTGTACTCAAGGCCAGCCTAAAGTACATAATGAGACTCTATCTAAAAAACAAACAAACAACAGTAACAGAAAAAAATAATAATGCCCTTGTATCTGTTCCAAAGGTAAATGAAAGAGGGAGTTGTTGAGAGTTAAGAGCTTTTTGCCTTGGTTAGGTATGTAGGTGACAGTGTGAGATCAGTCCCTAAGGTTTACCATCCCATCAAGTGAATGCAGGTGGCTGAGTACTTAGAGAGGGTGACAACCCACACATGCTTGGATGTGTATACACAGCTCATTGCTTTTCCTACTGAGAAGTATCCTGCTGTATGGATATGTTTCAATGCACTAACTTTGCATTTCTTCAGTAATGCATTTTATGTTTGTGTTGATTGCTCTCTTATTTTATCAGAATCCAAGTACATGCAGAAATTGGATATCCCTTGTTTATTTTTGTTTGTTTGTTTGTTTGTTTCAGAAAGACTTCTTCCTCCCCGGCTACATGGAATGAACTGCTTTTGAATCAACTAACGGTTATTGAAAACCTATTATGTGCTAAATCTTACATTAGGTGTTTTCCTATTTAGTTTTATAAGCACCCTGTGGAATGAAAATTAGTACTACCATTTTATCTGTTGAGGAAACAGAAAAAAATAGCTGATTCTGAAGGTACAGGCAAGTAGCAGAACCCCGGGCCCACTCTACAACTCGCTACTGCTCTTCTCAGCCACAGTTGGATAAATTGAGTCATGCACCAAGCTCACCGGAACAAAGCTCTGATAAAGCCAGAGGGATCTGGAGATGGCAATGTCCCTTCCTTTAAATCTCATTAGGAGAACTTTCTTGGGCCTCTTCTCAATCTCAAATAGGATAATCTTGAGTCAATTATTCAGCTCATTTAAGTCCTCAGTGGAGCACAATCGGTCCCAACTCTCCCTATTTCCCAAAACAGTACAAAGCATTGGGATGCAGGCAGGATTATGTCTCTGAGAAGCAGGAGAGCTCATGATAAAATATACCCTTTCTCCTCATTCTTGTGGCCTGAAGGTTAACATTCAACAATTCCAGGATCTAAGAAATTGCCTCCTTTGCCCGAATTAAATGAAATCTAATGAAATAGAAATCCAGGTCAGTGTAGTTCACCACCAAACCTTCAGCCCCTGCACTGCTGGCAGTTCTCCTTGTAATAATTAAACAGGATGTTGGAGGCAGCAACAGTGAAATTCATTGCTAATCTTGCCCCTCATCAGCCTATCTTCTTAAATGTTCCTTAATTAAGGTTTCTAAATGCTCTGCATTCCCTCTGCACCCAGGGTACCAAAACGAAGCTGACTGCTTCGGGGATGCCCAGCAACCAGAGGTGGAAGGTCTTCTCTGGGTATTTCTCATTCAGAACATTAAAAGTAAAAGATAAAATTCAATAAGTGAAAATCCATGCAGGAAATGAGCAGTGTATGGGGACAGACAGGGTTTGGAGGCGATTTTTTTTCCCTGTAGAATTTCACTTTAAGGATTCTGAAGGCATATCGCTGGCTTTATCACGGCTCCTCCAACACACCAGGGAGTGAATGAAACAGCTGTCACATTTAAACATACACAGCGGTAATCCTCCACTGAGCACAGTGCTAGGACAGAACAGAAAATCTATCAACACTTACAATGCATTCTATTTGTTTAGCAACTCATCTCCCTTTACCAAAAGGTCCATCTGTGAAGCTGAATATGGGGCCATGTGCTACTGGTGGCTTTTCATGGTTTGGCAACTACTGAGGGAGAGAATGTGGAAAGGGGTCAGATGCCACTGGAGTGGGGGAACTGAAGATGTTGAAATTACAGAACTTGAATTTCAGGATGACCAAAGACCTGTAGCAGAGTAGTTTGGCAAGCTCTTCATCTCCAGAAGCAAAAGACATGTTAGAAACACCCCAAGTCCCCCTACACTCACTTCCTTCTCATCACCAAGGGTATTTTTTAAAAGATAACATCTCCACACCCATGAGTCCCATCTTAGGAAGTGCATGCCAACCACTGGAAGTCTGTGAGGGACAGAAAAGTTGCTTCAAGGGAACACAAAGCACAACCCAGGCTCAGGTGGAAAACTGCAGAGAACTTCTGAAGTGATGTAATGTAGGATAGGGTTTAAATTTTTTGTCTTAATATAACAAGTATATATTACTCATGAATTAAACAATGAAAATTGTACCATATAAATCTGATAGGGGTTTTAAAAATCAGATATGCAGTTCTCTAAGAAAACCATGGCCCAGAGAAGTTGGAAGGAAGACCAGAGACCAAACAACACCAAGGACTCATGAGACCTCCCTCCATGTTTGCCCCACAGCCTGTTTGTCCTGACGAATGAAGTTTGTGTATTGAAATATTTGTCAATAGGAAGGGATCTCAAATAGAAAAAATCAGTGGATTGGGATTGTAGGAAGAACAGAAAGTAGAGAGCTGCTGATAGCAAATTTGCCATTGTCAACCTTGGGGTTCCCCATCCACACAGCTCTTGGCTCACAGAGAGTTTCAGCAAGAAAGCATGGAAGTTGGGGAGACACACAAGGATTGTTAAAGGACTGACAAACACCACTGGTAGATTAAAATCTACACAGGAGACTGCCAAAAGATTAGATAATAGTTTTATCAAAGCATGTTCAACTTAATTGAATTATATTCAAAGAAATTGAACACCAATAGCACGTTTGCTCTAGTTCATGGGAAGCTTTCTGCTGGCCACTGTGGCTACACACAGTGGAAGAGGCATGGTCTTCTTAGCGGATTTCAATGTGACACCAGAGAAAGAATTTCTAGTAAGTTGGGTGACCTGAAAGAAACTAAGAGAGACTCAGAGAGATGAGATCTGAATCTTGTCTCCTGCACATTCTCGCATGTGACTGGAGGGAGGACAGCTGCTGTTCCCTCCCCGATCTAAGCATCACGGCATCGTGTGAAATCTACAGAAGCCTTAGAGAGAGAGAGAGAGTTGTGTGAAGTTTTGGCTTTGAGCAAAGGTCAATCAATATTCATTTCCTTTCCCCCAAGATATCCCCTATAAGATAAGTAAGGGCGTGATGCATTGGGAATAGTGGCCGGGTACTCACTGTGGCTGGAACACAAGGTTCACAAAGGAAAGGGACACTAGACAGCAACTAACAATCCAAGGAAAATGAATGTAGGCCCAGGGTAGGGGCTGGGACAGAGCTATGCAAGCAGGAAGGGGCTATGGGACCTTTGCTTAGGTCAGGGAGGATATTGTAGCTGAGGTTCAAGTACAGAACGAAAACCCCATTGTTGCTGTCATGTCAGAGGGATGAGCCCCTTAACAGAGGAGCCCCCTACTCTGCTCTACTTTTACTCCTTGGCGCTGAACCCCTTCTGCCACCCTCCTTTATTTACGTATTCATGAAGTAAGTTCCACTGGGTCAAGGAGTCTTTGTTTTATTACTGATGTGATTCAAGCTACAGAACAATGCCCGACACATGGTAGGCACATGTTAAATGAGTGCTCCTTGCAGTGAACAAAAGGGAATGGAACAAGGAAGCCTTGTATTCCTCCGCCTGTGGAGCTGAAGGAATGGTGTTTACAGAGAATTGTAGAGGGAAGGTAGGTGGACAAGTTTGGGCAGCACGCTGACCAGCTAGTTTTCTGCTCCCCAGGAATAAAAGCAGGCTTAGATGCACTGTGGAAGATTGGAGCTAAAGATTTTCCAGATGGAGTTTGGTCAAGTATCTGTGTGTTGCTGGATGGAGCAGGAGAACCAGAGCCAGAGCTCCTCTATTGTTTAGCGGCTAGGATGTCCGATGCCAAGGGTTTTTTTGACAGTGTCTCAGGAAACAGGACAGGGTGGCTGAGCCCTGGCTTGGACCACCTTCCAGTGGCCTGCCTGCTCCGCTGAGAGATCAGCAGAGATGGCACCTGCCCTGCCTGCCCTCAGGTGTCCCATCACCATGAGAACGAGCAAGCCTCAGGCCTTGTTGGCGGGGTGATGCATGGGCTTTGTCTGTCCCTGCATCTTCGGCTCTTCTCAGCACCACCCCCACTGGCAGCTTCAGAAATGTGGAACACATTGTACGCCTTAACTCCACTGTTTTGAAATGTCCCTTCAATGGCTATAATAATCATCTTACAAACAACCTAGAACAAGCTCTAATTGCTTCTAATGCTGTATTACGGCTGGGATGTGGGGAGAGCAGGGACATGCTAGCTGTCACAGCTCTGCTCTGATTATATGGTACCTCAGGGAGCATTTTCACGGAGGAAAAGGGAACAGGCCTATTATGTTTTTTCTTTCTTTCCTTTGGTGATCGTGGCTGAGTGGAGCCCTCCCCATACCCGGGCAGCTGAAGGAAGAACATCCTGAGCTGGCAGAAGGACCTGTCCCCTCCAGTACTTGGTGAGCAATAAAGAAATCATTTGATATACAGACAAAGGTGCAGTAATGTATTCCTACTTCTCTCAACTACTGCTGGTGATGGTTTTTATGAGCCAGCTCTTTTTACCACTGAAAAAGCCCTTAACTGTTAATGACTCCTGGGTGTAGGCATCAATCCAAGACTGGGAGATGTTCTGAATCAATGAGGGAATGAATAAATGAACATGTGGGTCAGTGACAGCGCCAGTTCCTATCGAGACTATGAAATCTGTGAGTCCCACAAACCGTTGCAGCTGTCCCTACCTGCTACTCCATCAGTCATGTGCCCAAATCTCCATTGTTCTGTAGACGGAGAAGTAAACGCTTAGAAAAGTACACTGGACATAGGCAAGGATCACCAGAAATAATGCAACTAAGAAAATAAAGACACAGGCCTCAAACTTACATTGTTTATCCTATCTCATCTCCCTGAACCTCTGTTTTAAGTAGATGGGTTCCAATTTGATCATGAATGGTACAGTCAAAAAATTGGACCTTAGTTGTGTTTCTGAGGTCTCTTCTGTCTCCTGGGGCCCTCCCACTGGCTACAACTCTGTAATTGTGTCTCCTGCCTAAGATATGGGACACTTTTTCTTTCTTTGGACACCATGACCATGGGATTGGCATCTTAACCTCTAGCATCTTCTCTGCTTGGCCTCTCTACTTCTTTCCATGATTATGTAAGAATGTGATCCAGAATCATGGTTCATACAACCTACATGCTATGTTTATTCTTTGTTCGTGAATTTCAAAGAGATTTTGCAATTATTATTTCATGTCATATTCACAATAGATTCTTGTTTGGTTCATTTGGAGCTGTCATACACACTATCATGGCCAAGGGAACCAAAACTTAAAGAAGGAGGATCTCCCACAAGAGACATGGGATAAGGTGGTGGCAGAATTATGATATGCATACAACTTGACTATGGGGTCCCTCAGAAAAGCACTCACCACAACCGAACTGGAAGAAATGAAGGCCCAATCTCAGCCCCAGTTAATAAGGCTCTTTGAACGAAAAGGTGGAACCAACCTCAACTCGAGAAGTAGAGGCTGAACTCAGCTAAGCTGGCAGAGCTGGCCTGAGGATGTTGGTTAGATTCTCTACACTGCCACACATTCCCATCACAAGCAACTGTCTACTCCAAGAAAAACTAAAATCACACTGCTAAAACAACTTGTTTATTTTCTCTGCCAAAAAAGTCTATTTAGGACCTTTGACCATTTTTAAAATGCTTTTTTTTCTTGTTGCTATTGAGTTGTAGGAATTTCGTGCATAATTTGGACAGGAACATCTTGCTAGGTACATAGTTTACAAATATGTTCTCCTATTCTGTTGGCTTCCTTTTCCTTTATCAATTGTTGCATCTACTTGTCAAAAACATTTTAGTCTGATGTAATCCACTTGTTTATTTTGGCTTTTGTTGTCTGTGCTTCTATTAGAATATATTATCATTCTCAAGAACAATGTCAAGGAGGTTTTCTTCTAGGGCTTTTTTGTAATTTCAGGTCTTACATTTAAGTATTTCATCCATCTTGAGTTCTTTATGTAGCTGGCATACAATAAAGGTAAATTTCAATTTTTGTGTATGGATATCCAGTTTTCTCAAGCCATTTAAAAAGTTTATTTCTTCTCCACTGCGTAATTTTTACATCCTTGACAGTCATTCATTATATATGTGTGAATTTACTATGGGCTCTCTGTTCTGTTCACTAGTTGGTTTTTATACCAGTATAACACTGTTTTGATTACTATAGCTTTGTGTTGTATCTTGAAATCAGCAAGTATAATGCCTGATGAGGTACATGGAAAGATGTTTAACGTCACTAATCATCAGGGAAATGCAAATCAAGACCACAATGAGATATCATTTCATACCTGTTTTGATCACTATTGTGAAAAAAGTTAATGAATGATATCAAGAGTGTACATAGAGGGACTTCCGGGAAGATGGTGACCAGGTGAGCAGCAAAACAAAGATCCTCCTTGATAGAGCTACAGCTCCAGACAGGCTTGGTGTGCGCGCGTGCTGGGACCACGGCTGTGAAGTTCAAACTGAACGTGTTGCTCTGCACTGCCTGGGCTGCAGCGGGACGGCCCAACTTGCCGCGGCAAGGTGCGGGAGGCCCGTAGCGCTGGGTGCAGCACGCGAGAGGCACCTCAACCAGGTCCGCGGGCCCTGAGGGCGCCCGTGGAGGCCAGACCCTCCCGCCTCCCGACCCTGCATGGCTCGCCAGTGGCTGTGGCCAGAAATTGGCTTTTTGGCTGCTGCAGCATGGGGCGGACTTGGAGCCTGCGCTCCTCGGGCAGGCTGTGCTAATCCGGGCTGCAGACCGGGGTCCCGCTCCGATATCTGTCCCCGCTGCCTGTGCCCTCCTCGGCCTGCAGTCCATGGGCACTGCGGTGGCCGCGATTGGCAACCACTGGGAGAGCACCGAGGAGACAGAGAAGTGCCAGGGAGCTGCGGATCGCAAGCGAAGCATGAAATACTAGCACTTTGTGACCTTCCTATCTGCATGGATTCCAAGACAGGTGGGCTGATTGTGCGCGGCGACTGACCAGATCACTGACTGGGGGAGGAGCTTCGTCCCCATGCCTGCAGGGACCCCTGGGTGGGCGGGTGAGCTATTTAAATGCCCTGGCCAGTTCTCTGGGTAGGGAGTAGCTCAGCCCACAAAGTAGCATCTGAGCAGCCTTTTGAGTGGAACTCTTAGCAGAAAGCTTAAGGGACATTCCTCCAAAGAGAAGGAGCCATTGGAGCAGCCTTTGCAACGGACCTTTGTCTGGTGAACTGCCTGGGTAATTTATAGCTCAATAGTTTGAATCTGATATCCAAAAATGGGAAGACAGAAGAACAAAACGCAGTCTCACAACTCAACCCCACCAAGAACAAGTCCTGGATGCGAGGATATAGGGGAACCAGGAAGACACATACCTGCAAGTTCTGAAATGATTGCATTTGAAATGAAACATCTCCAACAAGCCATAGAAGACATTAAAGCAGAAATAAGCCACATACCTGCAATTTATGAAACAATTACGTCCGAAGTAACAAAAATCTCCATCAGGCCATAGAACAGATTAAAGCAGAAATTAGTCACATACCGGCAATCTCGGAAATGATCACATCCGAATTAAAGAAACAACTCCATCAGGCCACAAAAGAGATTAAAGTAGAAATATTCTCTCAGACAAAAAATAAACTGAAAACCATAATGGAAGAAATGTTCCGCACACACAGAGAAGAAATAGATAAAAGAATAGAAGAAAATAGGAAACAAATGGAAACAGTTCAAGAACAATTTATGAATAAATGACAATGAATGAAACAGATCCAAAGAGATTGCCAGGAATTTAAAACTTCCATTGAAAGCTGGAAAAAGTGCTTAAATGAACCCGAAGATAGAATTTCAGATCTTGAAGAGAGCATGGCAGCTAATGAGCATGAAAGCATCTCATAAAGTCATCAAAGATCCAAGAAAAAGCAATCCAACTGCTGCAAGATGAGGCAAAACGAAATAATATTCGAGTTATAGGAGTTAGTGAAACAGCAGGAGGCAACACAAATGATGTAAAAAGAATATTTGCTGAAATAATAGCAGAAAATTTCCCAAACAAGGTAAAAGATACTGAAGTACAATTAATCGAGGCATATAGAAGCCCAACGAGCCATAACCCAAACAAAACCACACACAGACATATAATAGTCAAAGAACACAATATTAAAAGCTGCTAGAGAAAAGAAACAGATCACCTATAAAAGAAAGCCCATCAGAATCACAGCAGACTTCTCAACGGAAGCCATGAAATCAAGAAGAGCTTGGAGTAAGGTATTACAGATTCTGAGACAAAACAACTTCCAACCCAGACTGATGTATCCTCCAAAACTATACTTCACATTCAATGGAGAAATAAAATATTTCCACGACAAAGAACAACTGAAGAACTTCATGAGTGCCAAACCAGCACTGCAAAAAGCACTAAAATATATTCTAGACAGAGAAAAAAGTGACCACAATCCCAGGACAACAATAGAAATAAACCCTCAAACAGAACAAGCAAGTAAACAGACAGCAAAAGAGGGAAAACAACAACAAGTAAATAACATGACTAGAATAAGCCAACATATAACCATTAATGTAAATGGCCTCAATTCAACAGGCAAAAGGAAAATACTGGTAGAGTGGATTAAGGAACACAATCCAACGATATGTTGTATACAGGAAACACATTTTACTCAAAAGGAAATCCAAAGGCTAAAAGTTAAAGGATGGAAAACAATTCTCCATGCAATAGGTACCCAGAAAAAAGCAGGAGTAGCTATTATGTTTGCAGACAAGGCAAACTTCAAAACAAAAACAATCAAAACAGATAAAGAAGGCCATTACATACTAGCTAGGGAAAAGCTGCAAGAGGAAGAGGTAACAATGCTAAACATTTATGCGCCAAACAATGGAGCACCAAACTTTACAAGTCAAATCTTAACAGATGTGAAAAATCAAATAACTAATAACACTGTTGTAATAGGGGACCTAAACACCCCTCTAATGCAAAGAGACAGGTCAACTGGACAGAAACTCAGCAAAGAAATAACAGACCTGAACCAAAAGTGTGCACAAAAGGACTTAGTAGAGGTCTACAGAGTGTTCCACCCCACAACATCAGAATACACATTTTTCTCAGCTGCACATGGGTCTTTCTCTAAAAATGACCACATTCTAGCCCATAAAGCATTATCTACCTAAATGCAAAAGAATTTAATTTATCCCATGCATATTATCAGACCACAGTGCAATGAAATTGGAAATTAATGACAAAGAGAACTCCAAAAACCGCATAAATGCTTGGAAATGAGACAACACCCTCCTGAATAACCAATGGGTCACACAAGAAGTTAAAGAAGAAATTAAAAAATACATACAAATAAATGAAAATGCAAGTACAACCCACCGGAGTCTGTGGGATGCAATGAAAGCAGTCCTCAGAGGGAAATTTATAGCACTGAAATCATATACAAAGAAAACAGAAAGAGAGCAAATTAATAGCCTAATGCTACACCTCAAACTCTTAGAAAAAGAGCAACAAGCCAAACTAAAAGCCCAGGGAAGGAAGGAGATCATAAAACTCAGAGCAGAAATTCATGCAATTGAGATGAAGAAAACTCTACAAAAAATAAGTGAATCAAATAAAGGGCTGGGGATATAGCTCAGTGGAATAAGCGCTTGCCTAGCAAGCGCAGGGTCCTGAGTTCGATCCCCAGTACCGCAAAAAAAAAAAAAAAAAAAAACAAAGAGCTGGTTCTTCGAAAGAATAAATAAAACTGATAAACCCCTAGCCAACCTTATCAAAAAAAGAAGGGAAAGAACTTAAATACGTCCAATAAGGAATGAAAAGGATGAAATCACTACAGATCCCACAGAAATCCAAAAGATTATTAATACCTACTTTGAAAATCTTTACTTCCATAGGATATAAAATTCAGAAGAAATGGACAGATTCCTAGAAAGGTACAAATTACCAAAATTGAATCAGGAAGGCGTAAAAATCTGGAACAACCCAATATGAAATAATGAGATTGAAAACGTCATTAAAAACTTAACAACAAAGAAAACCCCAGGCCCTGATAGATTCACAGCAGAATTGTATAAAATATTCAGAGAAGATTTTAATGCCAACACTCCTCAAACTCTTCAATGAAATCAAAAAGGAAGCAACTCTCTCTAACACATTTCTGGAGGCAAGTATTAGACTGATACCAAAACCAGAGAGATACCCAACCAAGAAAGAGAACTATAGGCTAATCTCTCTAATGAACATAGATGCAAATATACTCAACAAAATACTAGCAAATAGATTGCAGCAAATCATAAGGAAAATTATACACCATGACAACGTAGGATTCATTCCAGGAATGCAGGGATGGTTCAATATTCGCAAATCAATTAGTGTAATACATTATATGAATACAGCCAAAGACAAAAACCACATGATCATCTCAATAGATGCAGAAAAGACTTTCAATAAAGTCCAACATGCATTCATGTTAAAAACCATAGAAAAAATAGGAACAGATGGCCTCCTCAATCTGATCAAAGCCATCTATAACAAAACAACAGCCAACATCATACTAAATGAACATAAACTGAAAACTTTCACTTTAAAGTCAGGAACAAGACAAGGATGTCCATTGTCACCACTCCTATTCAGCATAGTCCTGGAAGCATTAGCCAGAGCAATCAGACAAGAGAGAGAAATAAAAGGAATAAGGATAGGAAAGGAAGAAGTGAAACTATCACTATTTACAGACGACATGATACTATACATGGAGGACCCCAAAAACTCCACAAGAAAACTCCTGGAATTAATTGACAAATTCAGCAGCATAGCTGGATGCAAAGTCAACACCGCAAAATCAATAGCTTTCCTATACCAGAACAACAAACAGACTGAGAGAGATATTGAGGAAACCATACCTTTTACAATAGCAACCAAGAAATTGAAATACTTAGGAATCAATCTAACAAATAACGTGACAGATTCATTCTGTGAAAACTACAGTACTCTGAAAAAAGAGATCGAAGAAGATTTCAATAAATGGAAAAACATACCCTGCTCATGGTTAGGAAGAACTAACATTGTGAAAATGGACATATTACCAAAACTGTTGTGCAGATTCAATCCAATTCCCATTAAACTACCATTAGCAAACCTCACAGATCTAGAGAAAATATGCCTTAAATTCATCTGGAACCAGAAGAGACCCAGAATAGCAAAAGCAATCCTGGGCAAAAAGGACAAGTCAGGTGGAATCACAATCCCTGACTTGAAATTATACTACAAAGCTACTGTAATAAAATCAACCCGGTACTGGCTAAAAAACAGACCTGAGGATCAATGGAACAGACTGGAAGATGCAACCACAACGAAAAACCCACTCAGCTACCTAATATTTAACAAAGGGGTCAACCAAACACAGTGGAAAAAAGAAGGCCTGTTTAATAAATGGTGCTGGAAAAACTGGCTTGCCTCTTGCCAAAAACTGAAAATAGACCCCAGTCTATCACCATGTACCAAACTCAGGTCAAAATGGATCATAGACCTCAACATTAAAACAGAAACTCTAAACCTATTGGAAGAGAAAGTAGGTAAAAATCTTGAAGACATAGGAGTAGGCAGAGAGTTCATGAACAAAAATGAAACTGCAAGGGAAAAACTTCAAAGAATCAATAATTGGGACCTCATCCTACTGAAAAGTTTTTGTACATCTAAAGAAATCACCAGCAAAGTAAAAAGAAAACCCACAAATTGGGAAAAAATCCTAGCTGGCTGTCCCTCAGACAAAGGTTTTCTATCTAGAATATACAAAGAATTAAAAAACATGTACCTGTCCAAATTCAAAGACCCAATCCAGAAATGGGCATCTGAGATGAATACATACTTCTCAGATAAAGAAATACAAATGGGAAATAAATATATGAGAAAATGTTCCACATCCTTAGTCATTGGAGAAATGCAAATAAAAACAACATCGAGATTTCATCTCACCCCATTAAGACCGGCCAGCATGAAAAAGTCATCCAATAACAGATGCTGGCAAGGCTGTGGAGAAATAGGGACTCTGTTACACTGCTGGTGGGAATGCAGACTGGTGCAACCACTGTGGAGAGCAGTTTGGAGATTTTTCAGCAAACTAGGTCTAGAAGTTCCATTCAAACCAGCTATTCCCCTTCTGGGTATTTTCCCAGAAGATCTGAAAACATCATATCACTCAGATATATGTGCACCCATGTTTATAGCAGTGCAATTTGTAACAGCTAAAATGTGGAAGCAACCCAAGTGTCCATCCACAGAAGACTGGATTAAACAACTGTGGCATTTTTATTCAATGGAATATTAGTGAGCTATAAAGAGGGATGGATTTGGGGCCTTTGTAGGCAAATGGTCACAGTTGGACACCATACTCATAAGTGAAATAAATCAGAGGTACATGTGCAGGCAACGTATTGTGTCACTGGTGTAAGAACCTGAGGGTGGGAATATATACTAAGAGAGGTGAAGGAAATCCGTTCAACAGCAAAGAACAGATGGGACGAGGGAAAGGAGAAAAGAAAGAGGCAAAAATGTATGTATATATGCAAGTATATACATATGTGCAGGATGGCTAACATGATTCTACTATTGTATTATGTCACTTAATGGTAAGGAATAGTTGATGACTGGTTGATCA
>PVLD010006347.1:23335-64865 GCA_004027595.1 Dinomys branickii
TTTTCTTTTTTTTTTTTTTTTTTTTTTTTGTCTTTTTTCTGTTGTTGATGTAGTTCTTTTTCTTTCACACTTTAAAAAAAAAGAAAATTATATTTTTAAAATGTAAGTAAGTATGTAGTATATGTAGCATATCTAACATAGTTGTACTACTGACTTAGGTCACTTTATTGTAAGGAATAGTTGATGATTAATTGTTTTATCAATTTTGCATGTCTATATCTATGTTCCTGAATATACACTTCAAAGTTATCAATATGTAATGCGACAACCATTGTTGATTCCCTGTCACCTTGTCTGTAACTCAGTGTCTTTTGGGGGTTTTTTTGGTTTTTTTTTCGGTACTGGGGATCAAACTCAGGACCCTGCGCTTGCTAGGCAAGCGCTTATTCCACTGAGCTATATCCCCAGCCCTGTAACTCAGTTTTGATTGTACTATTCTTACGCTACTTTGTGTCTGTTTGTTAATATGTTTTTGTTCTTTTACTTTTAAAATAATAAAAAAAAGAGTGTACATAGAAAGGGAACCTTGTATAACGTTGATAAAATATAAAATGATACAGCCATTGTGGAAAGCAGAGTGAAAATTCCTCAAATAATGAAACAGAGAATTACCAAATGATCCCACAATCCCAACTTGTAGGTACATATACTCCAAAGAGATGAAATCAGTCTCTTGAAATTGTAGTTGCTTCTCTGTGTTCAACGTAGCACTGTTCACAGTAGCTATGATATGAAAACTACCTGAATATTTTATATGTATATCCCTTAAATTTAATCTACATACACAAGAGATGATCAGCCTAAAACAGAAGGAGATTCTGCCACTTTTTATCCCATGAATGAATTTGGAGGGCATGACATTAAATGAAATAAGTAGGTTAGCTTCTTACAGAAGGACAAATGCTACATGATCACACTTGGAAATAAGCGAACGCATAGAGGCAGAAGATAGAATGTTTGTTGCCAGCAGCCACTGTAAAGAAAATGGGAAGATGTTGTTGGAAGGCTACAAAGTTTCAGCTGTACCTGTGTAAGTTTTTAGGATCTAACATTGAGCATGGTGATTATTGTTACTTGAAATTTGCAAACAGAGCATACTTTAAGTATCCTCACTATACACATGCTCATGCATACACACACACACCACAGTAACCAACCAACTAAAGTGGTGGATGTATTAATTACCTTGATGATGGTAATCATTTCACAATATATATCCAATAATCATTTTGTACATTGTGAATATCTATGATCTTAATTTGATCTAACTCAATGAAGTTGGAATACATTCAAAGAATTCAGAAGGTAAAAACTATACCACCAGAATTATGCCTGCTGTTTAACCGAGTGTGAGGTCAGTGTGTGAGCTGAGTTCAGGGGTAGCTAAGAGAACTTAATTCTCACAGCTTTCTGTCCAGAAACACCTCCACAGTCACCATTTGCCCAGCAGGACCCAGGTCCTCTGAGGTATGTGCCCAGCTGGAAGGCTACAATGAGGCCATGTGCCAAGGGCTGTTTTCACCTGTCCAAGGGTCTGTCTCTTAGCCCTCTATATCAGTTATGTTTCCCTTCACTGGGACAAAATGTCTGACATAGCATAAAGGAAGAGAGGATTAATTTTGTTCACAATTTTGGAGGATTCAGGGCACAATTAGCTGGTTCCAAGCAAAAACTACATGGCAGAAAGGCATCACTGAGGAAAGCCAGGGAGCAGAGAGAAGAGAAGATCCAGGGACAAGAACGCACTCTTCCAGGTCAGGGCCACAATGGACCACCTCTTCCAAGCAGGGTCTTCCTTGGCACACATGAGACTTTTTAGATCTGAACTGTAACAACCTCAAAAGGTTGTGCCAGGGTCTCCTGTTCTTCTTTCTGTCTGGAAACAACCTTATAAAGGCAAATTCACAATAATTTATTCCAGCATCCTCACATTAGCCATTGCCTCCACTCTCCAAGGACTCTCCAGACATTAACCCCTTAAGATCCTGTTGCAAAACAAGGCAGTGAGTGCAGAAGTACTCCTTTTTTTTTTATTTAAAAAAAATAAAAGTACAAAAACATATTGACAAACAGACACCAATTAGCATAAAAAATAGTACAATCACAACTAATCTATAGACAAGGTGATATGATCTCAACAGTGGTTATTGTTTTATCCATTGATATCTTCGAAGTGTAAATATATAAACCCATATACAGACATGCAAATTTAGTCAATTAATCCTCTCAACAATAGAAAAAACACAAAAACCAAAAATCCAAAGACAAAAAACAAAACAGGCAAACATCAACAACAGCAACAACAACAACAAAAAAAAAAAAACACCAATAGTTGCTGCTTTACATAAAACAGTGTTCCATTGAATGAGTCACCTATCTGTCTCATAGTTGACCATCTGGTACACTGAAGCATGAAAGTCATTTGCCATCACTTCTTTGACAGGTTGGGGGTTCTAGTGAATGCAAGAGGAGTACATGTGATTCTATACATATATTTCATTCATTATTCAATAAATATGTATTGTCTGCATACTACATACTAGGTACATGTTTGTGAAAAATTGGTATAGGCATCAGCTTCCAAATAAGACAAACTGCTACAATTTCCTCTTATAATTTATTATCCAACTATTGAAAATAGTAAAGCCCAGAAAAAGTCTGGAAATCAGATTGACAAAACAAACACAATGCATGGAAGAAAGACTATGTCTACAGCTGACATATAAACTCAGCCTAGCTGCAAAAACATACATAAATAAATAAGTAAAAATGAGAACAAACAACAACAAAAACCTTTCAGCTTACCCATATCAGTCGACACTTCCCAGAGTGCACTGCAAACTCAATTTGTGTTGACATGCACAAAAGGGCTGGTTTCATTTGCCATGGTGGATTGCAGCAAACTCTGTCTTTCGTTCATGTTAATTAAACTAATGTGTCAAAACAATTACCTCTCACAGGCAGGGACTGACAATATTGCTTCTTTCCTTTTTTAAGTTTTCTTACAGCAGAATGATCAAGAATGTTGCTTGCACAATGCGGGCATCTCACTTCCGTTGCAGCCTTCCCTGCAAAAGACCACCACATCACTCCATCCCCCGAGACATCACTGTCTATAGTTCTGCCCCACTGACATGGACAAGGGTGAGAGAACTGACGTCGTGGACATGTGTGATGCCAGGTGTATGAGCCACAGAGAAGCAATCTGGCAAACAATCCAAGGACCTACAGGCAATAACCCCTTTATAAATGAATACATGCTGTTGGTGCTGGCATATAAAGACATCTTGCATGAATAAAAAAACTGCCAAGTCAGGTTGAGGTGTTTTGACACTGGCACTATGAATGATACAACAATCTATTACCATAGGAAGCACCCTCCACTCTATGTGTTTGCTTGTCGTAAGTTATTCCCCTTCCTTTCCTTTCTCCTGCAGTTAATCTATTTTCCTTCAGCAAATATTATTTGCTGCCTATTACCAGCTGTGTTCAGCTGTTAACATTGGTGTCTATAGTTAGCATTTTTATTCAGCTAATACCTTCATTCAGTAACACTCACCAAGGGTCAGTTTCTTTTTTTTTTTTTTTTTATTTTAGAAACATAAAAGTACAAAAACATATTGACAAGGGTCAGTTTCATTGTCATCATATTTGCTGGAAATATTTTCTCCTTTGAATGTTTGTTTCTCCCTTTAATGTTTTTTATTTGCTAGGTATTTTTATCCCATGAGGATTGTGAGCTTCACCTAACAAGAAATTCTGATTGTCATTAAAAAGTATTCTGAATTGGTAGCTGCTTCCCAAGTGAAACCTCTGTCTGGTCCTCGTCTTTGGCTTCTTTAAAATGGGAATAATACAGGGCTTGTGAAGATCAGCAAGCCAAATGCAGAATTTTTGTACGGTGGCCAAATTAATTGTAAATGTTTATATTGTTCAAAATAAATGGAAGGAACAACTGGGACCAATGGAATGGAAATCCCTGAAAAATAAATATCATTCTGCTTGTTATAGGGAAATAGAAAACTATTTCTGAAGAACTACACAGAAAGAAAAATTTGCTACATTCAGAAATGGTGAGCTTCTTTTTACCAACACCAATAGAGAAGGAACCCTCAAACTTTCTGAGGGCCCCAAGCCAAAGTTTTATGTCCATTATTCCTGCAGTATGCCAGATAATCTGCCCTTCTTACAAGTTCTTGGGTGAGCTGTTGACCTGGGCCATGCTTGGGAACTACTGACTTGAGGAAAAGCATGATGGACTCACTGAAGCAGATGTCCCGCTTCCCCTTTCTTCATCCCCCAGGTTTGACTATTGTTTCCTTCAGCAGCTTGTATCTTTGCAGTGCCCCAGCTTTAAAGCTGGGGATATAGCTCAGTGGAATAAGTGCTTGCCTAGCAAGCGCAGGGTCCTGAGTTCGATCCCCAGTACCGCAAAAAAAAAAAAAAAAAAAAAAAAAAACAAGCTAAAACCACCAAACAGCTGACCTGGAGATCTGTGCTGTGACTGGGAGAGGACGGAATTAGCTGAGTGGTGCAGACAGTGAAATGAGAAGTGTGGGCAGGATACAGTGGAAAGTTCATAACAGGACATAAGTAGAACAAAATAATTCCAATCTCTTTTATAACCTATGCGATCCCTATGAGTTGTTAAAATTATCTGTAGCTACATAAAATCTATGACCAAGTACCAACACCATTTATCCATATTAATTTATTTTTATTGACACATAATAATTGTACATATTTTTGGTATGTAATGTGATAATTTGATACATGTGTACAATATGCACTGATCAAATCAGGGTTAATTAGCATTTCTGTCTTCTTAAACATTTGTCATTCGTGTGTGTCTATGTGGGAAAATCTTCAAAATCCTCCTAGCTATTTTAAAAATACATACTAAACTGCTTTAAACTATAGTCAATCTATTTTGCATATACAACTTGTTTCCCCAGTTGCATTCTATTTTACCTGTTGTCTAACCTCTATCCTTCTAACAGTTTCCATCATGTTGTGACCACTATTCTATTGTTTATTTCTGTAAAATCAGCTTTCTTAGCTTCTGTATATAAGGAAAGAAAAGCCTGATGCAGTTCTGCCCCCCAATGCTGCCTTTATGACTATACTGCTCAGTACTCCCCAAGACCTCTCATTATTGCAAAAATTCCTGCTCCAGCTGGATGTCTTGTGAGCTTTGTATAAAGAGCTTCTCATATCAGATAGAAGAAGGGTTCTGAGAGCCTTTCCATTTTTAAGATTATTTGCTTCTACGCCAAGACAAAAACTCAGAGCCTCAGAGAGGTGACTGTGAGATTGTCAGTTGGTGCCTGGAAGGTGACTTAGAGATCCACACATATCTGTGGGGCTGCCAGGGCCCCCCGGAATACTGTCTTTGAATTTAGCCTCAAATTGTTCAATAATATGGCTGCTTTCACATTCCATCCACGCTGCAGTTTTTAGTTCCCACGGTTGCATATTGGAGGTTGGTCCTGAGACTGCTGGAGCGAGAGGTGATCCCCGAAGCCAAGCTGAGATCCCGCCAAGCCCAACCCATGGGAAGCAGATGTGGGTAGAGAAAAGTGTAGCTCTACACCAGACAGGAGGCCCAAGAGAGGCCTTGTGCTGAACCCAGAGACCAGGAAGAGAAGAAACAACACTGGCGGCAGGCTGTCTTTCTGAAGGTGCATTCTGGCATTCTGGGAAGTACAATTACAGACTTGACCTCAAGCTTGAAATGACACTCAGAAGCTGTCAGCTTCCGGTTAGGTTCTGGGAGACTCTGCTTGGATTTGGACTTGACAGGAGGAAAACCCCTTTCCTGCTCATCACCTCCAACCCCTTGCTCCCCTCCAGCAGTGTATGCGCCCACTATGATTATACGGAGCTCTACCTGACATGCTCACCCCTCCTGCCCAGGGGATCCTCGGGCGCTGGATACGCTTTACACCTGAGCCTCTGTTATCCAGAAAAAGACGGCGAATGGCCATGCAGGAGGGACCACAAGAGTTACCGGGATGCCAGCACCATGCCCATCATCCTTAGAGGCTTGCAGGGGTTTAATATAATCTGTGTGAAGCTGCAGGCACAGCATCGCTTGGGTGTTTGTTCTGTGTTCTATTTTGCATTTCGCAGTTGGTTGACATCACTCAGCTGTCAAAGTCATTTCCGTGAGATTGTTAGGAAACCAGGGTAGAAAGCCTCTAGGTATATGAATTCTGTTTATTAGAGAAGAGCCTATCTGCTGCAGGGACCGATAAAAGCTTGTTTTCTAGCAAGAACTTGGAAGGAGGAAGGGAAGGAAGATAAGTTGGGAAAATGGTTTTGAAAACAGCAACAGAAATGGAGGAAAATTTACTTCTATTCAGGCTGTTGGAGATCTCCAGCCTTCACAGAGATTGTTGGAAAAATATTGGGAGCACACATGTGCTGAGCTAGGAGGTTGCTCTCCCGCCCTACTCCTGACACAAGTAGTAATTTAGGTCCAGAATCTCAGTGGCCTCTTTCTTTTACATCCTAGGACTTCAGCATTTATTCTGGTGTAGGAGAAGAGGCATGCACTGTACTCAGGATTCAGCGTTACTTAATCCTTTATTCTGATTCTGATTGCATCACTTGCCCCCAAGGAGTGGTGGAGCACTTGTGAATGGCAGTAGTTTCCCCAGAGAACAATCACACTCTGCTTTGTGAGGACACAGCAAGAAGATGGCTGTCTATTTACCAGAAATGTCTTTGGCTGAAAGTAACAGAAATACTGACTGGCTCTTGATTTGGAAGTATGCTTTGTTTCAGCCAGTCCATGTTATACTTGATGGTCTTTGTCCCTTTTCTGTTGCTATAATAAAATACCTAAAGCTGGATATTATATAAGGAAAAGAGATTAATTTAACTCACAACAGTATAGTGCTGGCACCTAACTGGCCCCCTTCTGCATCAAAGCATGATGGAGGGGCAGAAGGGGAAGCAGGATCATTCAAGAGAGGCAAGTGTGCAAGAGTATAAGCAAAATAGTAGGCTAAGGAAGCCAAGCTTTTTTCAGAACTACCCACCCTCGTGATTACTGACCCAGTCCCTCCAGAGCTACTTTAATGTCTTCACGAAGGTGAAACTCCTACAACCTGATGACCTCTTAGTGATCCTCTTCTACCTCTCAGAACCATTACATGGGGGACATAGAGTCCAGCCTACAAACTTTGGAGCACAAATATCCAAAATTATTGAGACAAAATTGGCTAAAACGAATATCTAATATTTTAACTGTAGTCAGGCTTTGGGCTTACTTTCTTACTTAGGTTGTTCTGTTTAATTCCTCTAAACTAGACCCAAATATCCATGGCAGGAAACTTTAAAAAATAACCTTGCAGAGCAGGAAGCTAAATGAGAATCCAGAGAACACGTTTAAAATACAGGTGGTTATTGGATGTAGTAGTGCACATCTGTATTCCCAACATTCTGGGAGGCTGAGGCAGGAGGATCACAAGTCTAAGCCCAGTCTAAAGAACTTAGTGGCTTTTATTGTGAGACCAAGTCCTACAATAAAAAAATATAAGTAAAAAGGGCTGGAAAGACAGCTCAGTGTGAAGGCCCTAGATTCAATCCCCAGTAACACACACGCACACACACACACATACACACACAGCATATTAACACAAACTTTTTACATTGTTACTTGGTAAGTAATTGGATGTAGTGAGAGGAGGGAGAGCAAGGAATGATGGAGGAGTAAGAATTGAATTTGGAGTTCGATAATCCTAAATTATAATTTCAATTCTGCCCTGTGTTTCTACGGATGAGGCACTTAGTCTTTATTCTCTCTGAATGGCTATGTCCTCATCAATAGGATGCTGGAAATAATGCCACCTCTATCGTAAGGTTTCTGTAAATGTAAGTAAGAGTAATAGCAAATATTTGCAGAGAACATTTTTATACATGATGCACTATTGTAAACATCTCTCTTCTCTCCATTTGACAAATGAGAACACTGGCGTAAAGATTTTAAAGTCTAAGAAGTGCAGATCCATGTCTCATAAAATGCAACCACACTGATGATATGAAAGTGGAATCTTTGCAGAGGTTGCATGTAAGACACTGGCCTGCACAGAGCTCTGTGGCTTTCATCCTCCTCTTTCTTAATATCATGGGGTTTTTTTCTATTCTCTTTGAGTGATGTTTGGGTAAATACCTTTAGATAACGGTTCTTACCATGAAACAACTCTCCCTTCCGTGCAGATTATTTAGAAATGTTTAGTGGCTTTTTAAATGTTGCAGCTGGAAGAGAGGACAGCATATGCTCCTGGTATCTAGCCAGTAGAAGCCAGGGATTAAAGAATGCTGCTGAAATCCTAAAATGGCACATGACAGTGCCCAAAGCATAGAGTCTTCCAACCCAAATTTCAATAATTCTGGTGTTGAGAGCCTGCCATAAACTAAGAACGAACTGCAGAGTGTCTCTGGGGGATGAAAACAGTACAGAAGACCATGTGAAATGATCGAGAGGAAACCAACCACCAGCCTGGACACAGGCCATCCTCTTAGTCAGGGCTGAAGTAGAACTAGTAAGAGAAACAGGAAATTGTTTTCATATACCTCTGGAAAACTTTATGGTATAGGTTTCTACCTAAATTAAATGCATAATGATATAATCACAAATGATATACAAGGTATATCATCCTCAGATCCTGGTATCAGTGCATATGTTCTCATAAAATCCTTTTATATGTGTTCACAAAGCTCTAAATAGTTTTAAAGGTAATCCTCTAAAACAGGTTAACCATGCCTGGCTCTAAAAGGGCCAAGATTTTGGTTCCCAGACAGAGCAAACCATGTAGACAGCAATCTTTACGCGGCCTGGGTTAGCAAGAAATTTTTAGCCTGCGTTTTCTACACACTGCCTGAAAGTCGTGGCAGTCTACAAAGCAGCAAGTGGTATTGGCAAGTACACCAGAACCTACTTTTGGAGGTGAGTGGCACTGAACCTTCTCTCCATCTCTGACTTAGCCCTGACTTTCTGCACCACACCCCATGTTAATTGTAACAAACACAACTTTGCCTGAAGTATGGATAGAATGCTTGTATACATACGGGACACTGCAGTGATATTTGCATGCAATAGTTCATGAAGCACCTGTATGTGGTTAGTACTGTGATCAACTTTGTTTTGCATATGAGGAACCTGAAAGGTGATGTTAGGTAACTTGCTCAAGATCACATTTGCAATATGTGTTAACGCCTTGATAGGAAGAGAAATTCCAGAGTTGGGGCCGGGGTTATAGCTCAGCGGCACAGCACCTGCCTGGCAGATGTGAGGTTGTGAGATCGAGTCCTGGTACCAAAAAGAAAGAAGTTCCAGAGTCTATGTTCTGAAACATTATTCTACATTACCGCACTCCGAGCTTATTTATAAAAGTGCTGCCTATAGTACAGGGTAATGAGGGGATACTTGCCCCACAAAGACAGGACCTGGGTTAGCCCTGGGACCCACAGCCAGACAAAGGGTCTCATCCCGTGGGCGCTGCATCACATGATTAAATGTCAGTCCCCCAAACCTCATTTCCCTTCAGAACTGACTGCTGAGTCGATTTCACTGTCAGCGAACTTTAACATTTCAATTAATGTTTTATCTTATTGGGGAAATGAATTGCACAAATTCACTCTCTACTGTGCACTGCATTTCCTTTGTGCTACTAAATTGCCTCTTCATTGCTCTGGAGGGGGCGCCTCGTTCTCCTGCAGCAAGGAGGCATTGTCAGCAATTCTCATTTCCTTATTTTTGTGCCCTTCATGTATAACAAGTTTTCCTTATTGTCAGTCTTTTGAGCTCCTTGATCACTGAAGTGGCCCTTCTCAGACTGTATTTGGTTCTGTTGCAGAAAATGCCTGAAAACCCAGAGGCAATGTGGAACAGTCAGTGAGCATCCTAAACATCAGCGGTACCTATTTATCCAAATCCACCCCTCTTCTCTCCGGGACACTTTTTACTAATACCTGGTGTAGGGGAGCACGGAGTCAGACACAAGTGGAAGAACAGCATATGCTCTCCTACCTGTTCCACAATAATTAAAGATGGCCTGTAAGCAGGTGCACATATATTGGCTGTATATACTTGATCTAATTTAACAGTCAGAACTCCTAAAATAGGTAAGGTAAAGTGCACTTGACAAATAAAGAATAGGAGATTAAGAAAGATGAACTAACTGACTCTGGCTGGGTAGACACAAGACTTATTCTGGGCCAGTACTGTCTCTGCTACACCACATTAGCCCAGTCATGTCCACTGAGGGACACAAAGGGGAGAAATGTATTCACACCTGTGTCAAATGTTAACCTACGTTGGGGAACTGAACTCAATTTGTGCAATCAGAAGTTTGGGCTGTGCTTAGAGTCCCACTCTCCCCTCCCCATGTTTTATAGCCTATTGTACTTGGACTCCTACAGATCAGTTGTTATTTGCCTGAGAGGTTCATAGGACAACATAGTCAAGGTTTCCTTGATTAAGTAGTAACAACCTAGAGAAAGAAAAGAGGGTCCTGGGGAAGAGATTGAGTACAGAAAATTGCAAAATTTTTGTACATACTTATCATCAATTTCATCAAAGCCCCATTTAAGACCTGGGCATTTGTATCATAAGCACTCCAAAATGGAAAATGTTAGTGATTCATGATGTGGAGCTTATATCTGTCTTATATGTGTCTTATATGTCTGTCTTATTGTCTTATATGTCTATTGGGCATTTGTATGTCTGCTTTTGAGAAATGTGTATTCAGTATGCATATACATCACCCATAAAAAATTTATAATTACTGTACTGATCAAAAATAAAACAAAACTGAAAACAATCTCCACTTTTTGCTGTATTTGTCAGGTGTCAGGAAACATTCTCCAAGTTTTCCCTGTATTAATCCATATAGTCCTCAAGCAAATAAAGCATATGGTATATTATTCCTATTTTTCAAAGGAGGAAAATGGGCTCAAAGAGCTGAAGCACCTTTTTTGAAGACAGAGTGAACTGCAGAGCTGGGCTTCAAACAAGGCAGTCTGGCTCCAGTGCCCGTGCCCTCAAGCTCCACATAATGTACCTTCAACACCCAGTTGAAACATGATAAATGTCCTGGTGAAGGCACTTCACAGGTTCCGTGGTCAGCACCAGCAGCTGAGGTAAAGGAGGGAGCCTTGAAACATTCAGGAGTCTGTGTTCAGATGGCTAGGATTCTAAATTCTTTACAAACCCCAAACTTTATCCTCCCCCTTACACTGCATTTTGCATCTAGCTGTGAAGGTTATTGTCTTTCTGTCTTTGATTCTGTGTTGTGAACTCCCTGATTATCCTGTCCCTGTGGAGTGAGCCCCCATCTTGTATTATTCCCATATCATTTTCTGGGCACCGAGCTCTTCCCCTAAACCACCAACAAAGATTCTTTGATTGAAAGCAGTAGTCATGTCCCTCACCCTTTCACCAGGTATATGGGTGGACTTCTTTGTAGAATCCTGTTTTAGCAGAGTAGGCCAGTTTGGCAGAGCCCTCTGAACATCCTAGATATCCGCAAAGGTTCCTTATCCCCCACCAACCCCCACATGGTCTCTGCTCATCCCACATCGTCTTCAGCAACAATCCTATCATGTTGGTTTAGCCAGAACACCTCTTACCCTCGATGTTCCTTTCCTCTTAGTAACTTTCTCATTCACAGACTCCCCATCCTGCTGCTTGGCTACAAATTCCTACTTATTCATACTGTATTTGGAGTTGAACCTGACCTCTTTATCCCACTGCATCAATCCCAGTGCTGACACCTAGACCCATGGCCTTGAATATTCCTCACTGAGCTTTGACAACTTTCTTTGGATAACTGTGCCAGCCACTGGAGAAACAATGAAGGTGGTATCCAATTATCATTTTTGCCCACCTTTACCTCTCAGTCCTGGCCAGTCTATCATGCCCTTATTGCCAGTTGAGGCATTCAGTCATCCAGCCCCGAATCAGCCCTGTGTTGGGCTTCTCATTCCAACTTGGGTCAGAAAACTTTCCTTAGTCCTACATTTGGGCATAGAACCAACAATGCCAATAGCTCTTTCACCAAAGTGGTGGATCTGGCCCTGGCTCTCAAAACTTCTGGTAACTCCTCCCTTCATTACACCAATCTCAGCAATGTCTGAGACGAGGGGGAATAAAGGAATTAAAAATCCTTAAGTATCATGTTTCTCTATTTTTTTATTTTAAAAGTATAATAAAAAAACAAAAAGATATTAACAAACATACACAAAGTAGCATAAGAATAGTACAATCGAATCTGAGTTACAGATAGGGTGACAGGGAATCATCATTGGTTGTTGCATTACATATTGATAATTTCTAATTGTATATTCAGGAAAATAGTATAGACATGCAAAATTGATCAGACAATTAATCCTCTACTATTCCTTACAATAAAGTGACCTAAGTCAGTATTACAACTTCTTTTTATAGTGTGAAAGCAAAAAGAACTACATCAACTACAACAGAAAAAGGAAGAGAAAAAAAAAAACGAAAAGCATTAACAAAGAGACACAAAGTGGCTCAATAAACTTATAATCATAATTGAATTATAGACAAAGCAACAGAAAACCAACAATAGTTGTTCCATTTCATATTGATATCTTCAAAATGTATGCACCGGAGAACACATAAAGACATACAAGATTGATAAAACAATCAGTCATCAACTATTCCTTACCATTCAATAACATAAGTCAATAGTAGAACCATGCCAGCCATCCCACAAACATGTATATATATAGATACTTACATACATACATACATACATACATACATTTTTACCTCATTCTTTTCTCCTTTCCCTCGTCCCATCTGTTCTTTACTTTTAAACAGAATTCCTTCATAAGTCTTAGTTTATGTTCCCACCTCAGGTTCTTACACCAGTGACACAATACATTGCCTGCACATGTACCTCTGATTTATTTCACTTATGACTATGTTGTCTAATTTTGACCATTTGCCTACAAAGGTTCCCTATCTGTCCTTCTTTATAGCTGAATAATATTCCATTGTATAAAAATGCCACAGTTTTTTAATCCAGTCATCTGTGGATGGACATTTGGGTTGCTTCCACAATTTAGCTATTACAAATTGCGCTGCTATAAACATGGGTGCACATATATCAGAGTGATACGATGTTTTCAGATCTTCTGGGAAAATACCCAGAAGGGGAATAGCTGGTATGAATGGAACCTCTAGACCTAGTTTGCTGAGGAGTCTCCAAACTGCTCTCCACAGTGGTTGCACCAGTCTGCATTCCCACCAGCAGTGTAATAGAGTCCCTATTTCTCCACAGCATCGACAGCATTTGTTATTGGATGATTTTTTTCATACTGGCCATTCTTACTGGGGTGAGATGGAATCTCAGTGTTGTTTTTATTTGCATTTCTCGGATGACTAGCGATGTGGAACATTTTCTCATATATTTATTTGCCATTTGTACTTCTTTCTCTGAGAAGTGTGTATTCATCTCAGATGCCCATTTCTGGATTGGGTCTTTGAATTTGGATATGTACATGTTTTTTAGTTCTTTATATGTTCTAGATAGAAGACCTTTGTCTGAGGGACAGCTAGCTAGGATTTTTTCCCAATTTGTGGTTTTTCTTTTTACTTTGTTGGTTATTTCTTTAGATGTACAAAAACTTTTCAGTAGGATGAGGTCCCAGTTATTGATTCTTTGAAGTGTTTCCCTTGCAGTTTCATTTTTGTTCATGAACTCTCTGTGATTCATTTTGACCTGAGTTTGGTGCATGGTGATAGACTTGGGTCTATGCTCAGGTTTCGGCAAGAGGCAAACCAGTTTTTCCAGCACCATTTATTAAACAGGTCATCCTTTTTCCAGTGAGTTTGGTTGGCTCCTTTGTCAAATATTAGGTGCTTGAGTGTGTTTTTCATTGTGGTTGGATCTTCCAGTATGTTCCATTGATCCTCAGGTCTGCTTTTTAGCCAGTACCAGGTTGATTTTATTACAGTAGCTTTGTAGTATAATTTCAGGTCAGGGATTGTGATTCCACCTCACTTGTCCTTGTTGCCCAGGATTGCTTTTGCTATTCTGGGTCTCTTCTGGTTCCAGATGAATTTGAGGCATATTTTCTCTAGATCTGTGAGGTTTGCTAACGGTAGTTTGATGGGAATTGCATTGAATCTGTACAACACTTTTGGTAGTATGGCCATTTTCACAATGTTGGTTCTTCCTAACCATGAGCATGGTATGTTTTTCCATTTATTGAAATCCTCTTCAATCTCTTTTTTCAGAGTACAGTAGTTTTCACTGAATAAATCTTTCACATTCTTTATTAGATTGATTCCTAAGTATTTTAATTTCTTGGATGCTATTGTAAAGGGTATGGTTTCCTCAATATCTCTCTCAGTCTGTTTGTTATTCGTGTATAGGAATGCTATTGATTTTTGGGTGTTGACTTTGTATCCAACTACACTGCTGAATTTGTCAATTAATTCAAGGACTCTTCTTGTGGAGTTTTTAGGGTCCTCCATATATAGTATCATGTCATCTGCAAATAGTGATAGTTTGACTTCTTCCTTTCCTATCCTTATTCCTTTTATTTCTCTCTCTTGTCTAATTGCTCTGGCTAGTGCTTCCAGAACTATTTTGAATAGGAGTGGTGACAATGGACATCCTTGTCTTGTTCCTGGCTTTAAAGTGAAAGTTTTCAGTTTTTGTCCATTTAGTATGATGTTGGCTGTTGGTCTGTCATAAATGGCTTTGATCAGATTGAGGGAGAAGCCATCTATTCCTATTTTTTCAAAGGTTTTTAACATGAATGCATGTTGAACTTTGTCGAAAGCCTTTTCTGCATCTACTGAGATGATCAGATGTTTTTTGTCTTTGGCTGCGTTGATATGATGTATTACATTTATTGATTTGTGAATATTGAACCATCCCTGCATTCCCGGAATAAATCCTACCTGGTCATGGTGTATAATTTTCCATATGATTCGCTGTATTCTATTTGCAAGTATTTTGTTGAGTATCTTTGCATCTATGTTCATTAGAGAGATTGGCCTATAGTTCTCTTTCTTGGTTGGGTCCTTCTCTGGTTTTGGCATCAGTATGATACTTGCCTCCCAGAACGTGTTAGGGAGAGTTGCTTCCTTTGCGATTTCATTCAAGTGTTTGAGGAGTGTTGGTATTAGATCTTCTCTGAATGTTTTGTAGAATTCTGCTGTGAATCCATCAGGGCCTGGGGTTTTCTTAGTTGGTAAGACTTTTATGACATCTTCAATCTCGTTAATTGATATTGGGTTGTTCAGGATTTTTGAGTCTTCCTGCCTCAATTTTGGCAATTTGTACATTTCCAGGAATCTGTCCATTTCTTCTGAATTTTCTATCCTATGGGAGTAAAGATTTTCAAAGTAGGTATTAATGATCTCTTGGATTTCTATGGGATCTGTGGTGATTTCATCCTCTTCATTCCTTATTGCATGAATTTGAGTTCTTTCCCTTCTTTTTTTGATAAGGTTGGCTAGGGGTTTATCAATTTTATTTATTCTTTCAAAGAACCAGCTCTTTGATTCACTTATTTTTTGTAGAGTTTTCTTCATCTCAATTGCATGAATTTCTGCCCTGAGTTTTATAATCTCCTCCCTTCTTTGGGCTTTTGGTTTCGTTTTTTGCTCTTTTTCTAAGAGTTTGAGTTGTAGCATTAGGCTATTTTTTTGCTGTCTTTCTATTTTCTTTATATATGAGTTCATTCATATAAATTTCCCTCTGAGGACTGCCTTCATTGCATCCCACAGATTCCGATAGGTTGTACTTGCATTTTCACTTATTTGTAGGTAGTTTTTAATTTCTTCTTTAACTTCTTGTGTGACCCATTTGTTATTCAGGAGGTTATTGTATAATTTCCAAGTGTTTATGCGGTTTATGGAGTTCCCTTTGTCATTAATTTCCAGTTTCATTGCACTGTGATCAGATAATATGTATGGGATAACTTCAATTTTTTTGCATTTAGGTAGATATGCTCTCTAGGCTAGAATGTGGTCAATTTTAGAGAAAGACCCATGTGCAGCTGAGAAAAGTGTGTAGTCTGATGTTGTGGGGTGGAACACTCTGTATACATCTACTAAGTCCATTTGTTCATTCTTTTGGTTCAGGTCTGTTATTTCTTTGCTGAGTTTCTGTCCAGTGGACCTGTCTCTTTGCATCAGAGGGGTGTTTAGGTCCCCTATTACAATAGTGTCATTAGTTACTTGATTTTTCACGTTTGTTAAGACTTGAGTTGTAAAGTTTGGTGCTCCATTGTTTGGTGCATAAATATTTAGGATTGTTATCTCTTCCTCTTGCAGCTTTCCCCTAACTAGTATGTAATGGCCTTCTTTATCTCTTTTGATTGTTTTTGGTATGAAGTTTACCTTGTCTGCAAACATAATAGCTACCCCTGCTTTTTTCTGGGGACCTGCTGCATGGAGAGTTGTTTTCCATCCTTTTACTTTCAGTCTCTGAAACCGCCCTGCTCCGCCCCCGCCAAAAATTCCTGGCCGCAGCCACCTGCGAGCCCTTAGGGGTCGGGAGATGGGAGGGTCCATCCTGCCCCAATTGCCCTCAGGGGTATGCGGACTCGGCCAAGCCGCCATGTGCTGCGCCGATCTCCACGGATCTCCAAGTATTATGTTTGAAGACTATAAGAAAGCCAGTTTCTCATAGGAGATTTCTGAAATTCTGCCACCCTCTTTTATCCTTTATTTTATAGGCTTCTGTTGAATCTACAGCTATAATTTTTGTTTGTAGCTAAATATTTCAGTTTAGAAACAAGAGTCTAGAAGGCCTAGGAATTACAAAAAGTGGAATTTGTGGTGCTAAAGTGATCTTAAACTCAAGGAGGAGAAATAATTACCTTGAAGAAATTTCTGTGGAGTTTTATTGCTACTTGAATCATAAATAAAGGCAAAGATTTTGAACCATTTCCTCTATTCTCCAACAATTCTCTATGTCAGGAAGCTTATCTTTAATTAGTTGACCTTATCCTATCGTTTCTATTCACTTCTCTCAGATTTACTTCCTGAAATAGCACAAAACAAATATATTAAGTCTCCATGACAATTCTTCAAATATCAAAAGATAAATTTCCTATACTTTTAATGTTATTCTTTTTTCCTTTTCAAATGAATGTTTTCTTTCCATGCCACATTCTAATCACTAGTACCATACAATTAAAACCTTGGGGGTGGACGTGAAACAGCATCCTTTGTGCTGATGGAAAACTTCCCATTGTGTTTTTACCATGCTGTGAGCCTGACCTGATGAGGGCAGCACAGTGGAGTAAGATGCTGAGTGTGGGTAGGGAATGGTTTCTGATGACATAGGGAAATCCCAGGTGTCTTCTCTCTAGTTGGAAAGCGTAAGCATCCTGCACAATGTTACCATAGGAATGGACCAGGTAGACAGCCTACTAAATGTCCAATACATCGGAGAAGGGACATGATGGTCAGATTCCAAGGGCAGACCAATGAGCCACTTAGATGTACTTGGAGAGCCAGGGAGAGATCTATACCCATCTAGGTTCTTAGCCTCTGAACACCTCTGAAGAATGATACTTGGGAGAATCTTCAGTTGATAACAAGAATAATGATAAAATGAATAAGAATTAACAAGTTTTGGGTCATTATGATGAGTTGAACACTGCACTAATTTCTTTACATGTATTTACTTCTTTGAGACTCACAGCATAATGATAGTCCACATTTTATAGATAAGGAAATAGACACATGACAGTAGTGAACAGGATGAGTTGCATTCCACCTTAAACTGTATGATTCCAAAATCCTTAATCTTAACATCTACATCATATTGCACAGTCACTTTCTCAAATTAAGAAATGTCCCTACTTATAAAAAACCTGAGAGACTAGGTGAGTCAACTAGACATATTTAGAAAAAGAAATTGATGCAGAGACTTGTTTCAAAAAACCACTGATCAATAAGTTCAGGCAAAGGTGATTCATAGCTCAATTGATCCCTGAGATGGGCACAGATGCCCAGAGCTCACCAAGTGGCACTTCAGATCTCCATGTTATTAAAAGCTAGGAGACCCTACCCAGGCACCTTGAAGCCTGGTGGCAGAAGCAAGCCCTGCAGGCACAACTCACCTTCCATCCAAGGCTGAGATGTGTTGGGTTTGCTGTTTGATTCTCTGCCTAGATGGGAATTGAATCAGGAGCCCAAACAGAGTGAGTCTTCAGCCAAAGCATGCCAGCGAGTTGAGCTACAGGGGCCGGCAAAGAGCAAGCCCACGGGAGTAGAGTGGGGGCCCCACTTGCAGAGCAACATAGACATCCAGGGCCACAGCATCTTAATCTGTTGCCCTCTCATTTTCTATTGAAAGGAAGAGAATACAGCCTGCATCATGATGCTTCTCTCTGTGTCACTGTTATCCTCGGGGCACCCAGCTTGGCAGTTTTATCTGGGCATTTTTCACTTTCTTCCACAAATTTCATTTTAAAACTCTTTGGTCAGGTCAGCAACTCTCCTCCCACGTTCCCCATGACACGAACACCATCTCTTGCCAGGAACTCTTTGTTCTAGAAACACAGCCTGGGAAACAAATTCTACTCTGACACCATCTATATGGCCAGCTGTTGCCTACTCACATCTTACTTTCCCCGCCAAACTTTCTACCTCCAGCTGGAAACAGGGTTGAAAAACAACAGTCATTTTTTTTTCCTCCTGTTTTCCTTCTTTTTCTCATCTTATATTCAGAACTTCAGAATCATTAAAGATGTGTATAATCATTTGTGTTCTGATTGCATGACTTAATCTCACGATAATCAGCAGGAAAGTAAAAGTCAGTGGGGTTTTATGTATGCTGGAAAACTGTATTACATTGCGTATCTACTCTTGGGGTCATGTGAAGCCTGCCATGATTCCCAGATTTCTAGTCATATGCCTTTCCTGAAGGAGAAAAGAATTGGTTCTTTTAATTTTCTTTGCCTTTTGGGAGATGGAAAAAGAACACTTTGTACTAGTATTTGTATGTATTTAAATTGTCCTGAGAAGCACAGCACATTTGTTTCCCAAAGGCCTTCTGCTATTTATATTACCACCTTTGGAAATAGCATCATAGTTACCACTAAGAAGGAAATGGAGTTGGGGGTGTAGCTCAGTGTTAGAATACTTGCCTGGACTTTGAAGACTGACCTCCATGAGGGTGGGGTGGCAGGAGAAGCCAGGTGTGTTTGGGTATGCCTGAAATAAGTAATCAAGCCTTTGTTTTAAACAAATTCTCTGAAGTGAAGTTACTTTTAGCGTCAGCTCCTGGAAACTAATGCTTCACCATCCCCCACTGGCTCCAGGAAGAGAGGTAAAAGAATAGAGTCTTCACATAGGCATCCTCTTACCTCAGACTCCTCACCGCTCAGAACCACAATCTGAAAATTAGATATTTATTGTGTGACTTTTTGACACTGTAATTTACACCAGGATATTCCTGAAAAGTTCAATATCTACACATGGTTTTTCAAGCTTATATGTTAGCTGATATACTTAGAAAACAACTTAACGGCCTGGTGCAGGTCCTCACTCAGAAGGCCTACAAAATGGTCTCACTGGGATTCGTGCATGGGCCCTCCCTGTGCACGCCCAACGCTGAGTGAGATATGGGTACAGGTGCTCCACGAGCTGCTGACACTGCAGTTCGCGTCTGGGCTTCCTTGCATCATGCCCTCCTGGAGGTGGCAAACACAGGCAATCCGTGATCGCTGTTTGTGCATCCCGTGCCTGTCTCCAGTGCGTGGCCTGAACTGATTAGAGAAGCAGAATCAGGCAGGTCATGACCCACTGACAGCATGGTTCCCAGCTGAAAGCTGCCGAGAGAACCAGGTATTTCCCATCTATTTCTTGGGGGCAAAGCAGGCAATTCACGACCCTGCCGCCATTACAGTCTGAGTCTCCACCCTCCATATGCCTGGTGCAGACTGGAGATCCTCACTCAGATGGCCTGCAAGTTGCTGTCATCAGGGTTCACACGTGGGCCCTCCCTGCGTGTGCCCAGTGCTGAGTGAGGTACGGATGCCCTCACTCCACGAACTGCTGACACCGCAGTTCGGGGCTGGGCTTCACGTGAACCCTGCCCTCATACAGGTCGCATACACAGGAGTATGTCATCACTGCTGGTGCATCCTGCGACTGGCTCCAGTGAGCGACCTGAGCTGACTGGAAACAGAATCAGGTGATCCACAAACTGTTGGCACTGCAGTTTGTGTCTGGGTTTAGCCTGTGTCCTGAATTGCCTGGGGTCACAGGACCACTGGTCTGGAATTGTGCCACCAGTGCAACCAGATTCTGGGTCATACACATACCCTGAACTGCGAGGGGTCCCTGGATCAAACCATCTGCCATCAACTGCCATCAGAGTTCACATCTGAGACCTGGGAGAACCAGGTACACTGTACCATATACTGGAAGACGCCAGCCTAAGAAGTGCAACTCAGTGGACACAGGGGCAGGCCTGACCACCAGGAAAACTAGGTCCACTAGTGACATTTGCTGAACTGCCAGAGAAGAGGGAAACAGAGCGTTCTGCCTCTGATATCAAACATGACAAGATGAAGGGCAAAAACACAATCTCAGAACTCCACCCCACTCAGAACAAGTTCAGGAGACATCAACTTAGAACTTGGTAAACACACACCTGAAATTGCTGAAATAATTGCAGTAGAAGGAAAGAAACAACACCATCAGTCCATAGAAAAGATCAGATCAGACATAATCTCTCAGGCAAAAAATGAAATGACAATAACAATGAAAGAAATTCTCTGCACATCTAGAAAAGAAACAAATAAGAAAATAGATGAGCATAAGCAACAAATGGAAACGTTACATGAGCAATATAGGAATGAATTAAAACGCATGAAACAGACTCAAAGAGATTTCCAGGAAATGAGAACTTTCACTGAAAACTTGCAAAACTGCCTGAATGAAGCCAAAGATAGAATTTGAGATCTTGAAGACAGCATGCAGCTAACAATCGTGAAAGGAAGGATCTGTTAAAATCAACAAGGATCCAGGAAAAATCAATTCAACAGCTGCAAGATGAGGCAAAAAGAAATAATATCAGACTAATAGGAGTCAATGAAATATCAGGTGGTGACACAAATGACATAAAAACAATATTTGCAGAAACAATAGCAGAAAATTTCCCAAGTATGGAAACCCAACCTGAGATACAGGCAAATGAGGCATATACAACTCCTGTTAGTCATAAACATAATAAAACTACACCCAGACATATAATAATCAAGATCCCAGATCTCCAGCAAAGGAACAGAATATTAAAAGCTGCTAGAGAAAAGAAACAGATCACCTATAAAGGAAAGCCCATTAGAATCATGGCAGACTTCTCAGCACAAACCATCCAATCGAGAAGAGCTTGGAGCAAAGTATTACATTACAGACAAAACAGCTTCCAACCAAGACTGATGTATCCTGCCAAACTATCCCTCAAGTTTAAAGAAGAAATAAAATATTTCCAAGACAAAGAGCAACTGAAGAATTTCATGAGTGCCAAACCATCCTTACAAAAAGTACTAAAAGACATTTTAGACAGAGAAGAAAATGAACGCAATTTCAAGAACAACAGTGGAAAGGAGCCTTCAAGAAGAGCAAGCAACTAAACAGGTAGAAAAAGTAAGGAATCAATGCAAGTAAATAACAAGACAATGATAAGCCAACACATATTTGTTATAGCCCTAAATATAAATCACCCCAATTCACCAGTCAAAAAGCAGACTGGCAGAGTGTATTAAGAAACAAAATCCAATGATATGCTGTATACAGGAAACACATTTTACTCAAAAGGAAATCCATAGACTGAAAGTCAAAGGGTGGAAAACAATCCTCCATGCAACAGGAACCCAAAAAAAAATCAGGAGTAGCTATTATGTTTGTAGACAATGTAAACTTCAAACCAAAAACAATCAAAAGAAATCAAGAAGGTCACTACATACATGTTAAGGGAAAACTGCAAGAAGAAGAGATAATAATCCTAAATATGTATGCACCAAATATCAGAGCCAAAAACTATATAACACAAATCTTAACAGACATGAAAAACAAAATAATTAATAACACTATAGCAACAGGGGACCTCAACACCCCTTTGACACAAAGAGACAGGTCAAATGGACAGAAAATCAGCAAAGAAATAACAGATCTGAACCAAAGCTGCAAAAACATGGATTTAGTAGATGTATACAGAGTGTTCCACGCAACAACATCAGAATATACATTCTTCTCAGCTGCACATGAGACTTTCTCTAAAATAGACCACATTCTAGTATATAGAGCATACCTACCTAAATGCAAAAGAATTGAAATCATCCCACTGATACTATCTAACCACAGTGCGATGAAGTTGGAAATTAATGACAAAAGGAACTCCAAACACTCCATAAACACTTGGAAATTAAACAACAACCTCCTGAACAACCAATGGGTCACAGAAGAAATTTAAAAATACCCACAAACAAACAAAAATGTAGATACAACTTACTGGAATCTGTGGGATGCAATGAAAGCAGTCCTCAGAGGGAAATTTATAGCAGTGAACTCACACATAAGGAAAACAGAAAGAGATCAAATAAATAGCCTAATGCTGCACCTCAAACTTTTAGAAAAAGAAGAATAAGTCAAGTCCAAAGTCCAAAGAAGGGAGGAGATTACAAAAATTGGGAGAGAAATTAATGCAATTGACATGCAGAAAACCCTACAAATAATAAATGAATCAAAGAGTTGGTTCTTTGAAAGAATAAATAAAATTAATAAACCCCTAGCCAACCTTATCAAAACAAAAGGAAAGAACTCAAATTCATGCAATAAGGAATGAAAAGGATGAAATTACTACAGATTCTATAGAAATTAAGAAGATCATTAATTCCTACTTTGAAAATCTTTATTCCCATAGGATAGAAAACTCAGAAGAAATGGGCAGATTCCTAGATATGTACAAATTACCAAGGTTGAGTCCAGAAGATATAAAAATCCTGAACAACCCAATATCAATTAATGAGATTGAAAATGTGGTTAAAAAATTGCCAACAAAAAAAAGTCCAGGCTCTGATGGATCCACAGCAGAATTTTACAAGAAATTCAGAGATTTAATACCAACACTGTTCAAAACCTTCAATGAAATTGAAAAGGAAGCAGTTCTCCCTAACCCCTTTCTAGAAAGCAAGTATTATACTGATTCCAAAACCAGAGAAAGACCCAACCAAGAAAGAGAACTACAGACCAATCTCTCTAATGAATATAGATGCAAAGATACTCAATAAAATACTAGCAAATAGAATGCAGCAAATCATCAAGAAAATCATACAGCACAACCAAGTCAGATTCATTCCAGGAATGCAGGGATGGTTCAACATTCGCAAATCAATTAACGTTATACTCTATATCAATACAGCCAAATACAAAAGACACGTGATCATCTCAATACATGCAGAAAAAGCTTTCAACAAAGTCCAACATTCATTAATGATGAAAATTCTACAGAAAATAGGAATAGATGGTCTTTACCTCCACCTGATCAAAGCCATCTATGACAAACCAACAGCCAACATCATACTAAATGGAAAAAGCCTGAAAGCTTTTACTTTAAAATCAGGAACAAGACAAGGATTCCCACTGTCACCACTCCTCTTCAACATAGTTCTGGAAGCATTAGCCAGAGCAATTAGACAAGAGAGAGAAATAAAAGGAATAAGTATAAGAAAGGAAGAAGTCAAACTATCACTATTTGCAGATGACATGCTACTTTACATGGAAGACCCCAAAAACTCCACAAGAAGAGTCCTTGAATTAATTGACAAATTCAGCAGTGTAGCTGGATACAAAGTCAACACCCCAAAATCAATAGCATTCTTATATACAAACAACAAACTGAGTGAAAAGTTAACAAAATCATATCTTTCACACTAGCATCCAACCAATTGAAATATGTAGGAATCAATCTAAGAAAGGATGTAAAAGATTTATCCAGTGAAAACTACAGTACTCTGAAAAAAGAGATCAAGGAGGACTTCAATAAATGGAAAATCATGCCCTGCTCATGGTTAGGAAGAACCAACATTGTGAAAATGGCTATACTACCAAAACTGTTGTACAGATTCAATACAATTCCCATTAAATTACCACTACCATACATCACAGAGCTAGAGAAAATATCCCTTAAATTCATCTGGAACCAGAAGAGACCCAGAATAGCAAAAGCAATCCTGGGCAACAAGGACAAGTCAGGTGGAATCACAATCTCTGACCTGAAATTATACTACAAAGCTACTGTAATAAAATCAACCTGGTACTGGCTAAAAAACAGACCTGAGGATCAATGGAACAGACTGGAAGATGCAGCCAAAACCACAAATACACTCAGCCACCTAATATTTGACAAAGGGGCCAATCAAGCTCACTGGAAGAAAGATAGCCTCTTTAATAAATGGTGCTGGAAAAATTGGCTTGCCACCTGCCAAAGACTAAAAATAGTCCCAAGTCTATCACCATGCATCAAACTCAAGTCAAAATGGATCACAGATCTCAATATTAAAACAGAAACACTAAATCTATTGGAAGAGAAAGTAGGTAAAAACCTTGAAGACATAAGAGTAGGCAGAGAGTTCATGAACAAAAACCAAACTGCCCATGAAATACTTCAAAGAATCAACAACTGGGATCTCATCCTACTGAAAAGTTTCTGTACATCTAAAGAAATTGCCAGCAAAGTAAAAAGAAAGCCCACAAACTAGGAAAAAAATTTTAGCTGACTGTCCCTAGGACAAAGGTCTTCTATCTAGAACATATAAAGTATTAAAAGCCATGAGCCCCTCCAAATTCAAAGACCCAATCCGAAAATGGGCAGCTGAGATGAATACACACTTCACAGGTAAAGAAATACAAATGGCAAATAAATACATGAAAAAATATTCAACATCATTAGTCATTCGAGAAATGCAAATTGAAACAATATTGAGATTTCACCTCACCCCCGTAAGAATAGCTATCATTAAGAAATCCACCAATAACAAGTGCTGGTGAGACTGTGAAGAAATAGGAACTCTTCTGCACTGCTGATGAGAATGCAGACTTCTGAGATCACTGTGGAAATCAGTTTGGAGATTCCTCAGAAAATTAGATCTAGAGGTCTCACTGAACCCAGCTATTCCCCTTCTGGGTATTTTCCCAGAAGATCTGAAAACATGGTATCTCAGCAATATATGTTCACCCATGTTCATAACAGTACAATTTGTAATTGCTAAATTGTGGAAGCAACCCAAATGTCCATCCACTGAGGATTAGGTTAAAAAAAAAACTGTGGTACTTTCATATAATGGAATATTACTCAGCTATAAAGGAAGATAAACTCGAGGCTTTTACAGGTAAGTGGTCACAACTAGAGACCATACTCATAAATGAAATAAATCAGACCTGCATATGTAAGTAACATACTGTCTCACTAGTATAAGAACCTGAAAGAGTGAATGAAACTAGGAGGTATGATAGACATTGTGAAATGAAAAGAAAATGCTCAAAAGTAATGGGCAACTGGGTGTGGGAAAGAAGGGAAAGAAGGGGAAATCATGTATGTGTGTACATACAGGACAGCTAAAAGTTGTACTACTGTCTTCTATTGCTTTACTGAAAGGAACAGCTAATGATTACTGGTTTGATCGTTATTGCATGTTTATCTGTTTCCTGAGAAACCACTTTGAAGATATCAATACATAATATAACAACCATTGTTAATTTCCTACCACTTTTTCTGTAACTCTGTATTGTTTGTTTTGTTCTTATGTTATTTTGTAAATGGATGTTTGTTTGTTAACATGTTTTCTTTTATTTTTAAAATTTTAAAAAGCCTTAAGAAAAAAAAGAAAAGAGAATAACTTATGAGTACATGTTTAACACACACAAAATAGCTAAGATACTTGCACTACTAATTTCTATTGGTTTATTGAAAGGAGTAGTTAATGTTTAATTATTTTATCAATCATATATACCTATATATGATAATCTGAGCAACTACTTTAAAGATAACATTAAGTAATACAACAACCATTTTTGACTTCCTATCATCTTGTTTTGAAATTCTGTATCATTTTTATAGTTTTTGTGTTGATTTGTTTTTGTCTTTGTTTTTGTTCTTTTCTCTTTCAAATAGAAAAGGGTGGATGTTCAATAGTTGATGAGTAAGAGACTTGCTTAACAAAAGTAGTGTTCAGAGAGGATTTTCTCAGGTAATATTTTATTTCATTCAAGTAACTATAAGAAAATACCATATATCTGGTGGCTTACAAACAGGAACCTCTTATTCCTCACAGTTCTGGAAAGTGGTAAATCTAAGGTAAAAGTACCAGCAGGTTCAATGTCTAGTGAGGGTCTGAGTCCACACAGATGACAGTCTTCTTGCTCTAACATCACAAAGGTAGAGGGCTGTCCCATATTTTCATAATAAAGGCAATAGTCCCTCTCAGGAGAGCGCTGTCTTCACGACCTAACCACTTCCAAAAGGCTCCAACTCCTAATATTACCACCATGTTAAGGTCTCAACACATGGATTAGGGTGAGGGGACAAACCTTCAGGCCACAGCAGGGATTCTACAGAGTTAAAGTACAAATCTGGGAAATTAATGGACAGAAAGAGGAACAGTTATGGCGCTGCTGCAGTGAAACTCATATACCTGATAAAGGATGGGAACCGATGAGGGTAGATTCCCACGCATTACTTTCCAACACCTACCTGAAGACATCCGAAGGGTACAAGATATTTCTGTTCACACAGGATTTTTTCATTTTCTTAATAGGAGAACAAAGACACATTGATAGTACCCTTCTTGAATTCTGATATGTCAAGAATATTGTGCAGATCTTCAGGGTTAGTGCCTCTAACAGCTAGAGTCAGATGAGCCATTTGTAAATAGGTCAGGGCAATAAAGAGAAATCGGGATTCTTGGACTGAGATTTTCATCTGCCCTCCTCTATTACCTACTAATAGTGTGCCTCGTGGTGAATCAAGTGCCTCCTGCTTTCCCAAAACTGAGTTATCTTATATACATGTTTGTGTGTCACCCATTTGCAGGGAATGTTGGCTCTGAGCCATCCATATCTGTCTGGCCAAATCTACCATCTTACTGGGGGTTTAATTCCCAAGGGATTGTTTCAGGAGCCAACTTCTCATTCTGGTATATTAGTTCATAGCACGTCAGAACTGAAAAAATGGATCAAAATCTTCTAGGGCTTAGTAGGATTTACAAGAAATTGCTGGAGTTTAGCAGACAGCACACACTAGCACCCAGCATCTCACTGGAGAATGCAGGGCTGTTGCAGGAGCTCCTCGAGACCTGTGCTTCTGCACTGCCCCTTGTTGGCTCCACGAAGAGGGGCAAACAGGAGTCATTTACATGGTCGTCCTCTTACCTCAGGCTGCTTACTGCTCAGAACCACATTCTGAAAATTGGATATTTATTGTGTAACTTTTTACACTGCAATTTACACCAGGAGGTTCCTGAAAAGTTCTAAAGAAAAGTACTTGGAAATCAGTTCCTTTCCAACAAGCTGAATTGTGTGTAGGGTTCTTTTTTTTTTTTTTTTTTTTTGGTCTTATTGGTGCTTTGGATGTTTTGCTTTGAAACAGTCCTTTCTGTGAAGGATACAGTGATAAGTAAGCACAGCCTGTAGTCAATCTGAGCTACGTCTAGTTCTTTAACTGGGAAGCCCTGGATAAACAAACGAGTCAGCTGAATCTCAAGGCCTATTTGTGCAACGGGGACAGTGACTTGGAATTTCTAATCACCCGGCACATTTGAAGATAGTCTGTCAGCTTTGCCCTCAGGATGTCTGTCCACCACTGCTGGATAGCTGGGAGACCCCTTCTTGAAGAAGCTGCCCTTGAAAACCTTACATGGGAGAAAAGTTTAGACTGTGGGTTCTCTGAGACAAAAGTGTATGAAAACAGAAAAACAAAGGAAGAACTGATTGTAAACTTTCAGGCCCCTGTCGAGTCACTCCTTTCCAGGGCGTGGAATACAGGAGGGAACAGAGGGTGTGCAGAAGTGGGGATGCTTTGCATCCCCACACGGAAGGCAACAGCAGGAGAAGGGAGGAGTGCCCATCCCAAACAATCACGCGTAAGACTTCTCTGATGCTTTCTCACTTAGCATCGTCTATGTTTTCCACCCCATTATGTTTTGTGTAAATGCTACTTCTAATGGATTCAAACATTCCAATACGTGGATGATTTATTTTACCATCCCCCTTCCATTGGGCATTTAATTTGTTACCAGCGTTATGGTATGATAAATAACACTCTGGCAACTATTTTTACGTCTATAACTTTGCCTGAATTTCTGATAATTTCCTTAGGATAAATTTATATGAGTGAAATTACTAAATCAAAAAAGACTGGGATTCTCTTTACAGCTGGCCACATACACAAAAACGAAAGCACAAGTTCCACCCTTAATAGCAATACAGTTGATATTCTCACAAATTCATTCCTGGAATAAAATATTATCTTTCAAAAAGCATTATGCTTTTATTTGAAATAAGCATGTATCTTACTGCCATTTAAATCTTTATTTGATTCAATAAATTTTTTCTTGTGTTTACTAGCTGAGCAATTTATCTTTTATGAATGTCTCTTCATGTCCTTTGCCCAAATATTTGAGTGCTAGAGTTTTAGTTTGTTTCTTAACACTTTGTGAGAATTTTGAATATATTAAGTAAGATTTTGACAAGTGGAGAAATCAGAACAAGGCAGTGATATTAGGCGTGCTATAATTGCAAATTTTAAGCAATGGAAATATTATGAACAGAAATATGTTGGTAGGAATTCTCAGATGATGATGAGCATAGCAGGTTGGATAATGATTCAGGTGAGAAGGTGCTAAGACTAAGATTTTAAATGTCTTGGTGTAGGTCTTCTGAAATGCTAGAGGAAGAAACTGGGGCCTCATTCAATGTCAGAGGGGAAAATATTATTAACTTCTTCTGTGGGCTAAGCCAATGTGTTTAAACTCCGACTGCATATTAAAACTAAAAATACTAAGGCTTAAATCCCACCTATATAAATTAAACAAGAGTCACTAGGGACCAAATCCGTTCTGTGGTAACTGGGGTCAAGAGTACATTCTTAGAGAGGTAATAGAGAGAACAAAATTTCCATAGCAACGATCATAAAGGAAGTGAAGTAAGGAAAAGAAAAGGAATACAAAGAAGAGGGCGTCGAACAGAAGAAAACAAAGACAGACTAAAAGGAGAGGAAACTCTCAAATTGTACAGTAGGTTAGAAAAGCGATGAAGACAATGGGCGGCAGTAGAGGGAAGGCATGGAACAAACAATGCATAAACTGCACTGATTCAGCCATGAGCTGAAAGAGATAAAACAGGAGCAAAGTCAGAGGTTGGAGGGAGAGGAAATAGAGCAATGAGCATTCAGAAGGATATTAGTGCAGGAGGGAGTGTTTTAAAAAAAAAATTCATACCATGGTTTCCAGGCAACAATGAAAACTAAAATAAGGATCGAGGCAAAAGGGAAGAAACAACTAAAACAACAAAGAAGCAGCTCCTGACTCAGCACCTAGCACACAGCATCACTTCTTGGCCTTTTGGCTAAGATCGAGTGTCTAGCACATAGAAGATACTTAACAGCTATGTATTGAAGAAATAAAGGGGAAGTTCAGGACAGAGCCTTCCCCGGGATGACCTTTGGTGAGAAAAAGGTAGAAAGAAAGCACAGAGCTGGAGATGAGAGGGAAGTGATGAGAAAACACAAATACATCATTTAAAAGTTTAAAAAGACTGCAGGGCATAGAGTACTGAGTTAAAGGAAGTTGAAGTGACATGATTATATTTCCTCAAGACAACAGCTCACTGCAAAAGTAAGCAAGTCATTGAAGAAACAGTGAGGAAAATAAATACAGACAGTTCCTAGTCGAGAACAGCAGAACACATAGTAAAAAGAATGTGCGCATGCATTGTTATCTTGTTTTGCTTGGAGTTTATTTCCTTCTTGTTTTCTATAGGATATAACCATATTTATGTCATTGTAGTACAAGTTATAGGACATGTACAGGAAAATGGAACAAAGGAAAATTGCCTAACAGCTGTGAGAAACCCAGGGAGAAAGAATGAAGGAAGGGATGAATGAGCAGGGGTCAAATGAATGGTGGTCATCAGGAAGGCCCACCCACCCTCTGATGAAGAAGACAGGAAATGGGAAGGACTGAAATGCAGGGAAACTGTTAAGCTGAAGAAGGTGCATGGGGGGTGGGTCTGGGATGCCTAAGGCTAAACTTTTCGAGGGAAGCAGAGGATGGGTTATCAGCCAAGAACCCTGGTTGGAGAAGGAATTTTAAGAGGTCAACAGAGATGTAGAAAGGAATTCTTGAAAACCTCAAACTCTTTCCAGGAGATGGTAGAAGGTAGTACAAGATTATACTGCATCTGGATAAGAAAGCTAGTGTTCAATACCCTGAGTTTGAAGTGAGGAAAATTAAATAGAAAAGTCTACCAAGTGCATTAGTTACCCTTAGTCTGCATAACCAGTAAAAAGGGAGCGAAGAAGAAGACCTGTGCATGTGACAAAAATGTAAAGAATTGTTTCCAAAATGCAGCTGCTTAAAACCTTCCATCTTATTGGTCTGGCTGAACTGGATCTTCAAGTGGATCTCACACTTCAGAGAACCTCAGAACTTGCAAGCAACATGTCATTTCAAAGCTGGCCTCAGGAAGTCACCACTTCCAAACTCATAATTTTTTTTCAAAGCCAGCTACTCCCAGGCCATTGAACTGGGGTCCTCTGCTCTGTGCTGGATAACGTTGAGTTCTTTATCAGATGGGCTTCTCTTGCCTGCACAACAGCTTGTCTAATCAAGCTGTGCCATCCAAGAAAACAACAGAAGGAGTCACTGAAGGTCCCTAAGTCTCTAGAAGTGGAAATCCACCAAATCCCTGTAATGCTGTCAAGAGGAGTAAATAGCTCTAATCTCATTCAAAGGCAAGGACTGCACAAGGACATGGAGTTCCACGAGGCAGGGGCAGATTCGTTCCTGGGGACTAATCTTAGTGGCTGCCTACTGGATTGGTTTTATTCTAGATATGAGTTAATGAATATTCTAAAATTTGTCCAAGTTTATTTCCCTAAAAATCTTTCTCAGTACTATGTTTTCAAATTAGCTCCTGCTTAGGAATCTTTTAAAAAATTAATTTCTAAGGTCTAAAATGTTATTTAGCTTTAAGAGGAGGCTTCCATAGATACGAGTATGTGGACTAAAGAAAGATGAATAAGTACAAGGCAAGAAGGAAACAAGGGGAAGAAAAAACAGACTGGCGAAGTGGAGCTAATGTGAATAGAGATGAGATTTCGTGTCTGAGGGCTCTGGGTCCTGCAAGACTTAAGCAGAAATGAAGTGAACATGTAGCAAGAGGAGAAAAATTCAGATTGACTGATGAAAGATAGAGACTGTTTTTTAAAGGGGGAAGTGGTAAACAGAAAAAATTGGGGGGAAATGGCATTTTATATCATGTGGTCATATTTAATCTAAATTCACAAGTTTAGCAAGGATGAAGAAATATGAGCTTTTATAAGGAGAAAGAAAAAGAAATTTCATGAAATGTAATAAACTAGAGGTGTAAACTACAATGCTACACTGCTGTAGAAGACCTCTCTGAGGTTTTCTCAGATTTTTCTTTTTCTTTTTTTTTTTTTTTTTTTTTTTTTTGGTACCAGGAACCAAACTCAGGACCTTGTGCTTACCAGGCCCGTGCTTGTGCCACTGCCCCAGCTCTGTGAGGTTTTAGTGGTGGTAATTTACACATTTTTATAGTTTTGCCTTCAAGAGAACCTTCTCCTAGGAACTTGATGTGCACTGATGAAACTGAAGTGTAAAAACACTGCTCTTGCAAGCCTTATAATCTAGAAGAAAGGGAGGCTTTTTGATTTGTTATCTGGACATTTTAAAAGTGAAAGGAAGCACCACTAATAATCCGCTGAGACAGCAGGCATAGAATAATGCTATGACAAACAAAATTTATGCTCATCCTACTAATGGACAATAAATAAGTAAATGAACAAAGACGTGCAGTAGGCAATAAATGAGTAAATGGACAAATATAAATGCAATTATAAGTTTACAAGTCTTTTAAAGGAAAGAAAATTCATTTGAATAAGATGATCAGGGAAGGAGCCTCTGCAGAGGTGACATCAAACTAAGACCTAAAGGACAAAAAGGAAAGATTCATGGGGAGAGGGAGTAATGTGGTAACGTAAGTCCCACGCTGCCAGTGGTAGTGTAATGAGCGATTCCAAGAATGAGAATGACCTACTGCTTTGCTGGACATCCTAGTAAAGAGGATGGCATGAAAGGCGGCTGGGATGAGAAGTCAGTGAGTAGGTTGCACAGACTTTTGTGCCAAAGGAAGCCCTTGGAGAAGTTTAGTTATGAAAGCATCCAGTGCGTGGTCACTGTAGAGGTGCATGGCTGCTATGTGCAAGCTGCTTTGTAGAAGGTTGAGAGTGGCAGTGAAGACTGAGGCAAATGAAGAGAGTCTATCTATAATCTGGCAGTAAAATGACCACACCTACTGGTGAATCAAGGTAAGGGCCGTCGGAGAAAAAATAAAAGCTAACTTCCAGTTTTCTGACCTGAGCCAATGGGTGAAGACGAGTAGAAATTTCTGCACTGGACAAGAATTTCAGGCAGGAAGCTGTCACAGCAGAAAAAATAAGAGCACTGATTCCAGTTTCAGTACTTAATAGCTTTCCTCCACCATGAAAGTAGGAACAAAACTTTGCATGATCAGTTAGATGTATTTGGTGAAAATGGACTCAGAGTTGCTTAGGTTAATGGGATGCATGGGAGAGCTATTTTGACTTAGAGAATTAAGGATACGTTGACACTGTGTCTTGGAAACTGGCAGAACCAAGTGTACATAGGAAAGCCCAAACAACAAGTGGCTGACTAGAGGCTGCTTTTGGAATCAAGCAGAGTGAAAGCCATTTATTTATTTATTATTTATTTATGTAAAATGTATTTTTAACGGATCCATAGAAACATGAAATTTATAGGTTTACCTGACATTTCCACACTTGCATACATTGTATAAATCAGGTTAAATACACCTATCTCTCAAACATGTGTTACTTCCTTGTGGTGTAAGCATCCAAAACCACTTCCTCTAGCTTTTCAAAATATACCACATGTTATTATTTTCTACAGTCACCTTAGGTCACAGTATTACACCAGAACTTCTTTCTACTAGCCACAACTTAACACCTGATCAATCTATTTTCATTTTTGGTCTTTTAAAATCTCTGCTCAGCAGACTGTATTCAAGAAAGGACTGACTGTCTGTTTGGCTTGGTTTGCATTAGGTAGCCATCCTTTCACCAGATCAAGGGGAAAATATTAATTTCTTATATAAAGGCAGACAACGGTCACAGGGGAGGTAAAACCAACACATCTGATCTGGCTCAAGTTGCCACTACAAGTAGAGAATTAAAACTGAAATTTCCACTGGGCGGCAGTGATCCTGTATCCACTGAGCCACCTGGAAAAACGAGATGGAGGGCAGCGAGGAGGTAAATGCATTTATTTGCTGAGGTGGCCTCAAGATAGTAATGAGCACAGAGATGAGTGCCTGCTTTCCTGGATGTAAAGAGGAAGAGTGATTTACCACAGACCGCTTTATCCCTTCCTGATATAAAAACAGCATAAACACTAGCATTTTATCAAGCATATTTAATTTCCTTTTTGGTCTGCATTTGGTGATAATTCAGGGAAATTATTGAACCTAGGTCCTCTTCACTACACTGGGCTGATTTAGCTAATGATCTGTTAATGAGCTGTTAATCACTCATTCAAATAGGGAGGGTTGGGTGCCGGAGCAGGTGCTGAACCTGAAGGCAGGATCTGCCGCAATAAAACCTCCCATTTCCATGTCTCAGGAGCAGTCTCTTCTCTGCCTGCTCCTTACATTTTTATTCTTCCATTTTCAGCAGGATATTGAACAAACCTAGCAGCCAGTGTCTCCTGAAATGCTTATAGCCAGGGTCTACCAGGCTTGAACGCCATGTCTTGGTTGCTGAAGCAGACAGGAGTCACAGCACAGCAACAGTTTATCTGTACCAGTAAAAAAACCTCGGACTTCAGAAATTCAATGATTGATGAATCAGTCCTGCAACAAGAAAGTGTAAAAGTCTAAACAAGTGAATACAATTATATGGAATATGAAAATATTTTTGGAGATACGATCTCAGTTGTTCAGATATAGCAACCAAGTGAGATGGAGACATCAGAAGTTATTTTCCAAATGATGTGATGGGCATTTAGGAAGCTTCTGAAAACATCTCCAAGGTCATTCCACTTGAAAGTAACAAGCGAATCTCAGTCTGGGTGTGATTGACCCCAATTTTTCTTCATACTTTTCCTGGAATGTGTTGCCTCTTCTAGATTATGAAGTAGATATTTCTACTATATATTGAACTGGTGTCATGTACTTTGTGTATAAAATATAATAATAATGTGTTTATTAATCTATTGACAGGAGAAAATCTTCATAAATACAGATGACGGTGGGTAAAATGAACTTTTCTGAGTTCTACTACAGATCTATACATCACAATCTGGGAGTAAGCACTATAAATTTGCATTTTATACACTCCCAAGTACTGTTTATGCCCACTAAAGTTTGCAAATTTCAGTGTCTCAGTGATTTGCTCTACTATTACCATGGCCAACACATTTAATAAGATTAATGACCTCGTCTCTCTGCCTGGAGTGCATTAGAAGCAGAATATTGGAAGATGGAATAGGAAAGAAAAGGAAAGGCTCTTTGAGGCTAGCGCACATATCAGGAGAGGTGACATCTGACAAACTGCTATTGTAGAAACACTACAAAGTACACATAGGCCTATATTTATGACGGCAAAACATAATAGTACATGTTAATTATGCTTATGATGACTCAGAAAAGAAGTTTAAATTGTACTCAGGAGCCATATCTGTGAATGCCAGGACAGACATGATACATTTTTAAAACATATTTATAAAACAACTTTAAACTGAAACTTATTTTCATGCTTATAAACATCATGGGTATCACTGATAGTTCCTCAGCATTGCCTTCAGAACATTTAACTAGAAGTTAAACACCAACATCCAAAGCAGATTCTTAATGACAAATGACTGTGTAACAGGGCAAGTTTCTCAATGCCAGTTTTCTCACGGCTGTGCAATGACCTAAATTGTGAGGATGAAATGAAACAATAGACATGCAGATGGAAAATCCTTGTATGAGTCTTAAGTATTGTAATTGTCTGAAAAATTCCAGTACGACATTTATCCTTGGTGGTTCTAGATTCATAAGACATCAATGTGTTCTATTTACTGGCTTGAAGAAGGGTACAGGAATTATTTAAGTATAATTATGAACCAAGTGCAACCACTGACCTGAATAGTCATATTTTTGGTCTCTTTTCTTAGTTGAAGTGAGTGACCTCGTGCTTTTAAGACAACTGCTGGTTGCATTTTATCCCCCCATCAAAGGGAAAAATTTACTTCATTCTTGAATCCATCATCCAATAACACTCACACAAAATCATCCTGATAGACACTTGAGTACCATAAGTATGAATATTTTGTCCCAGTCAAGGAATTAAAGTCTGTTTCTAAATTTCTTTTCAGGACCATTGACTTCTGCTACACAAATAAAAGTTAAATGGTCAACCAAAATTGACAAATATATGATAATTTTAAATATTTAAAGGGACTTGGTGAGATCTTTTACATCTATGTTAGAAAATTTTGCTAATGCTCATCCTTCAAAGAGAGGTGCATTATTATATTAATTAGAAAAAGAGATGTGGTAAAATAGATGAAAGTTATTGAAGAAAGTGAGAGAGAGGGCAATTCAGGCAACTGTTTGTTTTGCCACAACCAAATTCATTTCCAGAAAAATAGCCCTTATCAGTTTCTGGGGAATGGTCTGTTCTGCCACAGTGTGTGCAGTGCTAATGTTCTTTACAGCTCTCTCTGAGCTGATGCAGTGACACCAATCTAAATAAAGGAGAAAGAAGGCTTCATCACACCTGTCACTGATCCATTATTAACATTTTCCAACAAGGGCATTAGAGGAAAAATTCTGAGAGGTCAATTTATATTTCACAAGTGGAGCCAAAAGAAAAAAAAACTTACTTAAAAGTAATGTGCTTATGGCAAGAACAGGTTTATTAAATCCACTTCCATTTGATCTTTATTAAGCACCACCATGTCAGATAGCTCCTTAATCGTTCAAGGAGCTCATGGTCTAGTCGGAAAAACTATTAAGGAAAAAATACAGTATTCAACAAATATTGGTCAAATGGATAGGCATACACACGAGAAATTATGAAGGATTGATTAATTTTTCCTGGAAAACTGAAAACAAGGAAAGGTTCAGTCAAATGCTTAACTGTAGGCAATAAAACATTGGACAGAGAAAGAGAAAGAGAAGATTTAAGTGGACAATACACCTGGGAAAGGCTGAAAGTATAAAATAGCACGAGAAATTCTGCACCACGTGCTCCTATATTGATTAAGAATAACATTCAGGGTGAAAGAAAGAAAAGAGGAAGGGATAAGAGGACCCTATTAAGCAGAACACTATGTTGTGAAGCCACTAATCAGCATTTTAATCATATGATCAAACTACACCATATAAAGCTCATTCAGGACTCTTTGTAGCAAAGCAATTAAAAAGGGTCAAGAATGAAGACATGGAGATTGGTTAGGAGATGTTAAGACATAAAAGAGAAATAATGATGTTCTGCATTAAGATAGCTATGACCAAAGACAGAAATGATAATTGAGCTTGGGGAATCTGAAAAATAATTTCTAGTGCTTGGCATTGTTTTAACATTGGGCAGATAACTTAACTGATGTAAACCCAATGTCTACTACCTAATGAGTCCAAATCCACCCTCCTTCATGCTCCTGCGTAATTCTCTATTCCATACTTGGTCTCCTATGGACAACCCATTCTGCTATACCTCAAGGAACTATCAATCCTTGATATATGTGAAGTATAGATTCATCACCTCTTTCTCTTGGTTGTCATACTACCTCCTTTGAGGAACTTTTCAGTAATAAATAATTGATTTCTTTCTTTTTTGCATCCCTGAATAAATGAGTTCTGTGCTTCTGGTTCTGCATGGCCTTTTCTTGCTATTCCTATAAAATTCAACTATTTTCTTGCAGGGTCTGTCCTTTGCCTGGCCCATTTCCTGAGTACTATTTACCTATGGACCCTTTTATTCTTTTTAATTCATCAAGTAGTCAGCTTCATGAATTTTCGGTCATTAAATGCTCTATTCTTTTCTCTTTATAACGGATGCAACTCTGCCATGATTCCAACCTCAGCTCTCATTACTTCAGGTTCCCCAAGGCTGAGTTATAGAAACTGCTTCATTTCCTCAACTCTGCGTGGACAAACGACCCTCTCTGATCCACTAGAGTATAACCCCCAAACCTGGATACGTAGTGCAGGGTTCCATGTTTACCTCTAATACAAGTACCTGTGTCTGTGGACCCAACATTTTTGTTTCCGTCCTGATGGTTAAAATACTTCTATCTATAATCAGCTCCTTTCATTCTTTCCTTTATATCTTAGGAGTGCAGAATAAATAACACTGTCTATAAAATCTAAACACATGTTTCTTTTTCTAAAGTTGCTCTTTCTTTAACAAAGAATTCAATTTATTAAGAACTAATGCACAGAAGAGATAAAGTTTAATTTCTTCTCTCTTTCAAACCTTTAACACTGAGCAATTAATTCATGCAAATGTGTTCTTCAGGTCTGCACCTCAGTTGCTAAGCACAGATGGAAAAGAACGCCCAACATTACATCCCCATGTTCTTCAAAATGAGATCAGTTCTCAACTCTCTCACTCTCCAACTCCCTACCCCCATTTCAAAGAGAAGACTGAAGCTATCAGACAGGAGCTCTCACCTTCCTGTCTCACACATAAAACCTCCTCTGCATCTCCCCTCTCCTCCTCTTCTGTTACAGTAGATGCTTTCTCCAGGTTTGGTCCCTTCTGACCTTCTGAAGAATTCAGCAGTATTGTTAACCCCCTCACAACCATGAGTAACATCTCCTCAGTTAGATTCTGTCACCAGCTTTAAAGAAGCTGAATTTACTTGGATGGAAAACAGCAAAATAAAACATAATAAACCCCTCTCGACCCTCATACTTATCTCCATTTAAAGTGCTTCCGTACCCTCCTCTTAATAAGCATGTTATGGTTGCAGTGCATATGTGTGTCTCATTCAGCCCTCGAGCTGCCTCCATTTGACTACAGTGCTAACACCCAACCCTCCACTGGAACAGCTTTCACCAAGAAAGCCAGGAGTCTTCAAGTTGCTAAGTCCAAACAAGAGTTCACAATTTTAAAATAGAAACTCTCTCTCCTTAACCTCTGTGCAGTCTGTGCTAGATTGTTACCTACTCCTGTGGTTGCTTGACTTCATTTTTCAGAGCACACTGACCCTATTCACCTGGAACAGAAGGTGTGGAAGTGACCCAAACTCAGTCATGCATCTACTTTCCCCTTCCTGCCCTTTTGTGTCTTCAGGCAAGGGGCCAGTCAACTTCCCTTTGTGAAAGAGCAGAGAGAACGCTGTAGGATTTGTGAGTCCTGTGATGTGGCACAACCAGTCAGCTCTGCTGCTGTAGGATGGGAAGCACTCATACACACGGTGTGGATTAATAGGTATGGATGTATTCTAAAAAACTATACTTAAGACACGAGACAACAGGCTGCATGTATGCTTGAGAATTTGCCAGTGCCTGCTCCAAGTCATAACTTCCATATACATGGCTTTCATTTCTACTTGAAGAAAGTAGAAATTTTACCCACCCGTGATCTCTTTCCTCAGTCCCAAATTGGCATTTGACACTTCTACTGGAAGAGCTGAAAAAAAGTAAAAAACAAAAAAACCACAAAGGTTCTTATGACATAAAGTCCTTACCATGACCCACATGAAGGAGAGGCCAGAAGGCCTCCAGATGTGTAAACATATTGGTAAACTTCAGACGTGATCCCTCCCATTATCCCCTTTGCTGTCCCTACTCTGTGCACACAGCCTTCTCGCTGCTCCATGGACACAAACATAACAAGCAAGATTCTATTCAAGGACTTTTGCACTGACTTTTCTCTCTTCCTGAATATTCTGCTCCCACAAAAATACATGACTGGCTAGTTCCTTTCCTTCAAAGCCTTGCACATCTTACTGGGCCCTGAAAACTACTGTGCTGCTTTCCCTAAAATCGCATCCAGCCTATCCTCATACTTCTTCACTCCTACTTCCATGGCAGATACTACATGCTTTACTTATGTGTTACACTTAATTTCTACAGTCTGCCTCCTCTCATGGGAACATAAACTCCAGGATGGAGTGACGGTCTGTTTATTTTATTCTTTGCTGTACCCCAAGAGCTTCAACAAATGCTTGACACATAAGCTGACTCAACATAAAGAAAATGAATCAAAAATAGTGTAATGTCAAATTCATAAAGCTATCACTTCTTGTGTCTCCAGTAAGAAGAAACGAATCAAACAAACAACAAAGCAGCAATCAATCTAGTATTCCATGTTTCATATTTCCACTCACTCCCCATATCAATCCTTCAAGCACCTTTTATATTTTACCCCCCAAATTTTTAGGATGTATTTGCATCTCTCTGTTTAGTTTCTAGCACTCTGTCTTAGCAGCTATCATCTCTCACCTGAACTACTGGGCTGGATTTTTAACTGCTTCCTCATTTACTTCTTAATTCTGGTCTAAAGCCATTCTCCACTTTAGAGTTAACAATATCATTTTCAGTATACATTTTTAAAATCTCTCCATTCCTTCTCATCCTATCCGTGCTAAAAAGTAAACTTTAGGTAAAGACCAAACCCTAACCTCTCTCTCCGTCCCCCTCTCTCTCTCTCATCAGCCTCACCTGGAACTCATTCTTGCTATAATTAATGGGTTTCCAGTTCCTGGACAGCAACATAAACCTCACTCCCCAGAACCTTTGCATATTCCCTCTGTCTCTGAAAATAAGACCTGGCTGGAAAATCATCAGCTTTGAAAACTGTGGGTGAGAAATGCTAGCCCCGCCCCGCGGCTGCTCCGCTGTGGGCCCCGCTGAGGGCTCCCCACAGACTGGACCCTCCCCCACCCATAGCACGACGACGGGGCAGAGCTGGGAGGTCCGCTGTGAGCATATGTGCTTTCCCACCTCCGACCATGGCAGTTTGTATACACCCATGTGTGCTATAGTATAGTCTGAGGCAGCTATATCTCTTCCCAAGGTGAGAGTCCAAGGATATAGATAAACCCAAGAGTACAGTTATTATCACAGGGAAGATGACTGATTGAGTGGTAGGGCAACGGAGATGAGGGAGGAGAAAACTGAATGATCAAATGGGCCATCATCTGTGTAACTGAGTAACATGTGAAGGTAACATTATGTAGGACAGCATCCAGAGCTAATTCCCTTCTATGTTCTCTATAATTTGTATTTCCTCAATCGTTTTTGCATTAACAGAAGTGAAGATAATTTTATATTATGCAGCATCCAGTGCTGATTCCCTACTATCTTCTCTATAATTTGGTACTTCCTTTAATGTTTATGTGTTAACTAATGTGAAGGTAACCTTATGTAATACAGCATCCAGTGCTAATTCCCTACTATGTTCTGTATAATTTTGTATTTTCGGTATTGGCTTATTCTGATTCATATGTCTCCATTCTTTTGTCTTTAAAATAAATTCTTTTTAAAAAAATGAAAAAGAAATGCTAGCCCCAGGCAGTCTTAATCTTCCCTGCAGTCACTATTCTCTTGCTCTTGCCTGCTGGCTACTCTGTAAGGCAGGTAAGACAAGGCTAGGGTGGTTGGGGTGGGCACTTATGATCTGTAGTTGTACAGGCTGGCTAATTTCCAGCTAAGTCTTATTTTTGAGGACATACAGTAGCACTCCTTCTCCTTGGAAAGTTGTTCATTTTACCTAGCTCCTTTTGTGGCAGCTGGGACAGCACAGCACTTTGATTGGCTTTGGGTTCTGATCTCCATTTTGGTGCAGTGCACTTCTAAGTGTGAGTGGGTCCCAGGGGCGGGCCCTGCAGGTCTGTGTCCAGGCACCTCACGGCTTCCGTACTGATCTTCTTCCCTTGCTCTGAGTCCCTGCAGCTTCCCTTGCTCCCCCAACACCTTTCTGCCATGATGTCTCTGTCTTGGAGCCTGCTGATCACAGCCTGAAACCATGCTCAAATTAAACTTTTGGTCCTTTAATTGTGAGTGTTGGCTATTGTGTCTCAGTAAGGAAAAAGCTAACACAAACTCCTACACCTCTCTTTGGCTCAAAGCAAACATCATTGTATTATCAAATCTCCCTTGATTTTCTTAAGTCAATTATCAATAAGAAATATTTTCACAGTCCATACATTCTCTCTTTCTCTCTCTCTCTCTCTC
>PVLD010006347.1:64965-101810 GCA_004027595.1 Dinomys branickii
CTCTCTCTCTCTCTCTCTCTCTCTCTCTCTCTCTCTCTCTCTCTCTCTCTCTCTCTCTCTCTCTCTCTCTCTCTCTCTCTCTCTCTCTCTTTCTCTCTCTCTCCCTCCAGTGATTCTCTTCCAAGTTCTACATGCCATAGGTTAGTTCACTGTATCATTATCTATGTACTTGTTTTTATACTTAACTAAACTATGATGATACTGATTATGATACCACCTAAGGTTTTTATTTATTGATAGTTTTCTCAAGGTTGTAGTAATTTTACTAGACAAGAAAAATAAATAACATCTCATAAAAGTCAAGTTACTGAACCTGAACTTATTAACTGATTCTTGGTCAAGCTGCAACATCTGGTTGCTTTACTCAAATGTGACTCTACCTTTACCCATATATCAGTAAAGTTCTAGGAATCTGTGTCTTTCACTTAGCTGTATTTTGCCACTTGGGATCTTTTCCCAGAATATTCTCTTGGAACCCTGTTTACTTGCCATTGTCTAGTTGCTTGGCCATCATGTTAATAATTACCTGGTGTTAGTCTGCCATCATTATATATTTACTTATTTTCATCATTATCAAAAGCAATGTATGCCTTATTAGCATCTTTTTCTAATTAGATGTGTCAATTTAAGATGATAGGTCATAGAAGATGTGGAATCTATCACACTTCTTTCTAGGGCATAGGGTATTTGACACATGTGTTATCTTGAAACAAATTAAGATTTGGTAGAAAGTGATAATTTGTGCTGATTAATCAACAGACCTTTTCCTAATTGATAATCTGCCAACATATGTACAAGTCTTTAATGAGTCCTTGGTCCTCTTCCCAATTTGTGTAAAGCTTCTAACTTACTCTGAGATTTTGCATTTACCAATATCTAGCTGTACAGATAAATGCAAACCTATAAATGTGCTTTGCAATTACATACCTTAAAATAATAAATAAAATGCTGACATACAACACTTGGCTACAAATAAAATGAATACAATTAAATGTTTGTATTCTCTTGTTTCATTATTTTACCCTTATGACATCTTAAGAGTTCAAAACTTTTAAAATTAACCTATCTTCAGCCTCTTCAATATTGAAGTTATTATAACTTCGCCAGTAGAACTCCTTTATCTTAGCACCTTTTTTATTTCTGTCCTCGTAAGTCTTAAAAAGATCCCTGCTTCCTGTCAATAGCAATCTTCTGCAGGGTTCTATGGTCTGAGATTTAAATGCCTCCCAAAAGCTACATGTTGAAAATTTGGCATCCAAGATAAAGCTCTTGGTAGAAGATGGGGAATTAAGGGAGGTCAGTGGAACATCAGTGACCTGTCCTCACTGGTGACTGGGAACCTGCTCTGTCTGTCAGGCTCCCCGTGTTCTCTTCCAAGATGTGAGTGCTTTACTTCAACATACGCTCTACCCCATTGCTCTCTGTGCCATAAGTTGATTCAGTGAAATGTTGATCCTTACCAAACCTCCACTACATGTTTGGACTTTGAACCTCCAAGACCATGAAGTAAATAAATCTTTAGAGTTTGTAAAATTAACCACTTCTGCTAGTCCATTGTAGTAGTGTGAAGCTGGCAGATACATAGAGATAAGTGATTTTTCCTTGTCATAAACTACTTTTCTATTAGTCCTAGTTCCTTTCCAGTTGTGGACATTAGAGACCACAGTCCAGGTACAAGAATGTTCATGATGACCAGAGTGCTGTGACTGCTATTGATTCACATTTAGGATCATATCTGAAAACGTATTTCCTTTTCAGGATATTCACTTACTTTCCATTTTTCCCCAATTTAATATGGTATGTTGATATTCTCTGCTTTGGTTGAGAGTTATAGTTTTCACTGTACTAAGCCTATTACATAAACATATATTCTAAATTAATTTATTTCAAAAGCCAACTTCATATTAGTACTATATATCAGTACCAGTATCATTTACCATAAAAAATAGCTGAAAAATTAATAAAGTTTCATGCTATAGCCTACAATACACACCTGCTCATGCACACACCAAAATACAACATCCAGAATAGTAAGGTAAAGAATTTTGAAGGGTCATTACCCAGTAAAACAATAAATGCTAAAAACTTATTTTTGAAATGATCATTTGAAATCTCTGGAAATTGTCATAAGGCCATGCATAAAATGAATAAACATTTACTTAAGGAAATCTATATTTTGGTAAGAATAGTAAGAGTTGCAGCATGTATGTCATGACATATCCACCTCCCCCCCGGCCTAATCAGCATGATGGAAACCCTGCTAGGTATCACCGTGGCCAAGAACAGAGAGCCAGCTCTGCACATTCTTGGTTCAGGGCTCAGTATCTTCAGAGAGAACCAGCATCCAGACATCACTCACTACTGATGGCTCCCTGCTACAGAGGCTAAATACTAGACAGGTGTGGCCAGGAGGTCAGAAACTCCCCTTCTCCAGCAGCCCCAACTCAATGATTAGAGACCATAGTCAGCTGAGGATCCTGGAGCCCTGACTGTCCTCTCCTCAGCTGCTTGTAAAAAAGAACTCCCGTGCTAGGAGAGAAAAATCAAGACGGGAAGAGGCTACTCCCTGCAACCAGCACCCTGACTACAAAGCAAATCTCATATGGGGAAAGGCAGGGGCTTACCCTTCCCCAAGCTCCAGGGGCTTAAAAATTTGTGCAACGGTAGACACAACACATAAAATCAAAGAACTGTGAAACTGTTCCCAAAGGAACAAGCTTTATCTGAAACAGAGTTCAGGGAAGTCCAGGACTTGAAGGCCATGGCAGTTTTCTTGGTAAGCAGTGAAGAAGAGATTGGTAGCTCCGTGAGAGCAGTAAGGTTAGCTATAGTCCAGCTATTTTACCAGAGAGAACTATGAAAAGAAACAACTAAGAACTCTTCCAAAATCGGAACAAACCTCAAAGAATGGTTTCTAAAACTCTTTCCACACAGGGCCATAGACCTAACTGGATAAAACTGCGAGCAATGTATGCCCTAGAGGGCTATCAAAAACAATAGAAAGACTAGCCAGCAGGTAGTGGTCCTTAATGCGGCATATAATGCCAATACAGGTGGACAGATTAGTGCATGCAGAGATGGTTTAAGTGGTATCTGCTAAAAGTGCTGTCACCCCAGAGTCAGTCACTGTATGCATGCTCAAAGCTGTATGTGGTAAAGAGTGACATCAAAAATTTCTCCTGTAGGAAAAATAGAGTTTAATGAAAGAGTTCTATCAAATCACTTAGAAAATAAACAAGACAACAAAAATAATAGAAAGCCCTGGAAGGAAAGAACACTATTTATATTTGCTAAATTTTCTAAAATGTTCAATTTTTAGCAAAATAACTAATATGGGATATGCAAATAGAAAACTGTGCCTCATACATTCTTTTGTTTTAAAATCTCCCTTTGATGACTTTGATAGTGCTCAGATGTTGAACTTAACAAACATGTAAATGAGGCCTGTATATGCTCAAATAAAAAGATATACAATATTTCATGAATGGGAAGATTTAATTTTGAAGACGGCAAAGCTTCCAGAATTGATCTTCAAATGCAATACAGTCTTTACAAAACTCCAACTGACTCTTCACAGGAGTAAGAAAGCTAATTCTAGAAGTTGTATAGAAATGAGGTTCCCAGAATAGCAAATATAGTTTTTAAAGATGACAAATTACAATGCTCACTTTCAAAATTGACTTCACAGTGTAAGTATCAAGGTGGTGTGGTAGTAAAACAAGGGCAGATATATAGATGAATAAAGAAGAAGTGATAATACAGAAGCAAAATCTCACATTTATAGCAATTAAATTTCACTGCGGATATTAAAACACTTCAATGGAGGAAAAAGAATTATATTATTTTAGCTGAGCAGCTGATCCCAGCACCTAGGAAGCTGAGGCGGGACAATTACAATGAGTTTGAGGTCAACAGGGATATATAGTTAGTACAAGGACAGCCTGCACTACATAGTGAGACCTTATCTCACAAGTATTTTTTTATAATCAGTGGTGCTGAAGAACTGATTACTCACATGTAAAACAATGAAGTTTGAACACCACATTATATAATACTCAAAAATTGAATCAAAATGAATAAATTAGGTACTAAAACTATAAAACACAAATACTTCAACAAATCCTTGTGATCTTAGATTAAGCAGTGGTTTCTTAGACACGACACAAAACAAGAGCAACATAAGCCCAGTTAGATAAATTAGACCTTACCATAATTAAAAGGAACTTCAAAGATACCATGAAGAAGTAGAAAAGATAACCAACAGAATGAGAAAAATGTTTACAAATCATATATCTAATAAGGCTGTAGTATCAAGAATGAATTAAAAACCCCTTATAACTCAACAATAAAAAGACAAATGCAATACAAGTGGGCAAGGGATTTGAATAGGTGTTTCTATAAGGAGCACAAACAAATAGCTAGTAAGTACATGAAAAGGTGAACAGTATCATTAGCCATGAGGGAAAAACAAATCAAAAACACTATGGACTATCCCTTCATCACATTTTTCATAATCAAACAGACAAACAACAAGAATGTTGTCAGGGTAGAATAACAAGATTCCTAGTACATTGCTGGTGGGAATGTCATGTAGTACAGACAGTTTTGGGAAAAAGCTTGACAATTCCTCACAGATTAAATCTGAAAATGTTGCACGGCACAGTAATTATGCTCCTAATCATATTCCCCAAGAGAAAGGAAGACATGTTGGCACAAAATCTTGCACATCAATGTTGAGAGAAGCATTATTCATAGTAGCCAAAAAGTAAAAATCACCCATATAGCCATCAACTGATGAACAGATAAGTGCTGCGCATCTATTCAGCGTAATATTAAAAAGTATACTATTAAAACTGGGCCAGGGATATAGCTCAGCAGTACAAGTGCCTGCCTGGCAAGAGTGAGGTCATGAGTTCAATTCCCAGTACCAAAAATAGAAAAATAAAAATGAGACATGTCATATGCCATAACATGACTGGATCGAGAACCACAGAAATTGGTTTGAAAAGAACATATATTATATAATTCCATTCATAGGAAACCCTCAAAGTAGTCAAGTCTATTGAGACAAGAAGAATGGCAATTGCCTAGTGGGGTTTGGATAGAATTGGGAAGTAATCCCTATTGAGTAAGTGGTGTCTTTTGTGCTAATGAAAATGCCTTAAAATTTATTGTCATCAAACAATGGGTCATCAAAATATACAATAAATATTTAAATGTTAAAAAAATTTACAGTAAGAGACACAGTCCCATAAATTACCCTCAAAATACTCCTCCTCACATTAAACAAACATATTCCATCCTTCTTTGCACTTTCTGAGGCAGTGCTGGAAGCTCTCTTTCCTGTCTTTACAAAGAATGATAAATGAAATGGTGAATGCTAATTCCAAGTGCCCTCCATGAAACACAGACTCATAAAACATTATGATGTGTCATCATCCTCCTGTCTACCAGATCAGGTGCCGTGTGACTTCTAACTGTCACCCAAAGTCAAGATGGCTGTGAAAGGTAAACATTTTGAATTGGCATAGGACTTCAAGATCACCATGACAACACAACTAAAGACACTCATGAGAGAGGACTTTCAGAACTGCTTCAGAAATTGGCAAGAACAATGAAACAAGTGTATTTGTGGTAACTAGGAATATTTTGGAGGGAATTAATGACAATGTGCCTTTTACTGTAATAAACTATTTTTATGAACATTCACTGTATTTTTCAATCACAATTCATATTTGAACAACTGCATAAATAATAAAAATCATTGATTTGGACACCTTTAAGTGTGTAAATTATATGGTATGAATTATATTTCAGTAAAGAAATTTTTAAAAGCAATATAAGAAGTATACCTTTATGAGTTTTTTTATGAAATCATAGATAACGTGTCTTCACTCAACCTGGAGATCAGGACATTCAGTAAAGACTTCAGTCAGCACTTTAATTTCACATGAGAGAGAGAGAGAGACAGACAGACAGACAGAAAGAGAGAAAGAAGGCATAGAATCATTCCATAGAGAAACTTCATATAATTCACAGCTACCATAAACTCAAATGACGTTTGCAATTTAGCAGAAATCATAGCACAGAGGACTTTCAATGCCAAGGTAAGATAGTCAACCTTAATCCTAAGCACATTGTAATTCTGAATGCAAATTTGGGTAGAAGACATGGTATGATCACACTTGCTCTTCTAAGCTGCAGCAGGTAATTCTTTGGAAAGAGGAAAAACAGAGTAGGGTGGGTGATAAAGAAAGCAGTAAAACCAGCTAAGTATTGTTATAATAATACTGATAAATAATGACGATACACAACAGTCCAAAGATGGTGAAGTTAAACAGTGGAGGAGAGAGAGATCCAAGAAATACTGAGGGAGGGAATGGGGAAGAGGAAAAGATCTGGCCTATGTTTCCAACAGGATGAACCCATAGTATCTGAATCAACAGGTGAGCTAGAGAATACAGGAGGAAAGCAGAATGAAGAAAAAGATGTAACGTTTTTTGCTCTTCAAAGTTAAGTGTGTGCCTTTTCCATCTAGTAGTTCTAAAATGCAGCACAGTGCAAATCAATAGCTGACTAGACAAGTTATATATAACAAGGATAGATTCTCAGATCCAGTATCCAGAGTCTCAAGTTCCTAGCTGAGCCAGTTTCTACAAAGCCAAAAAAGAAAATAGCCAATGTTTTGGAGAAAATGTGGGAAGTGGTAGACAAGTATTTTACTGGTGTCTAAGCCTGCCTGGTGTTTATAAAATGAAATGCTTGCCAAAGTTCATGGTGACAGAATTATAGAGGAGAGAAGGATGCCATTGGAGTGGAAAAACAGAAATGCTTTAAGGAATTTTTAGAGCCTCTGCTGTAAATGCCAGTTGTTCCACTAACTTCATTTTGCTAATGCAAGAACAGCTTTTGCAGTAATAACATATTTTAGTGTGAATGTCTTTTTAATAATCCTTAATTTGAGTCCTAATTCCCCTGATAGCCACTTTGAAGAGACAACTGCATTCCAAAAGCACAAGCATGTTTGAAACAGACCATGTGTGTGCATGCACACACACACACACGTACATACATGTACACACACACACGCACGCACATACATGCACACACACACACACACGCTCACACACACAAATGTTTCATATATTTTAACACATCATCATATTTCTTAAATCCAATGTCATCAAAGAATGCCCAGCACCTTTAATAAGCAATCACACCATATTTTACAGACCTCAGCGATTAGCAGCGCAGTTCTTATCATCAGTCAGAATCTGAGCAGAATGGAGGTAGACGATAAAGATGCTGTGATTAAAAAGAGCAGTAACAGAAAAAGACAAAGAAGATAAAGAGAGACAAAACTGCAACTCATTATATAACCACAGAAGCCAGAGTGAGCCCACTGCAGTGATGAAAACCATATATTTTATCATGGGATCCAAAATAATTTAACAGATTTCTTTTTCTTTTCCTTTTTTACTATGTGAAGAGAGCCAACAAGCTAAGTTGGGATCGATGAGTTGACATTGATGGGTCCAAAGTAACAAAGCCACCAACAAAACGTAAATGCCGACCGAGAAATACATGTGCATGCCCTCACTTTGCCCCTCCTGAGCCCTTGGGAAGACAAACGTACTTACCTGTTAAAGAAAATTGCTCACACAAGTACCCCCCATCCATTCCCAACTGCCCTCCTTTTCTTCTCACCTGCAGGAGTTCTGAACTCTTGCTTTGGAAATGTCATCATGAAATCAGCCTTAAAGTTCAGGTCAAAAGGCTCAGAGGGGCTCAGACACCATGCATGCCATTCTATCACAGACTTAACCCGCCTCCCATGAGCATAACAGAGAGGGCCTTGAATTGGTAAAGGCTGAGCATAAGATCCATATTGTGCTCAATATTCTTCCACCTCTAACTATCCAGGCCACATCAAGTCTCTCTGTTACTAGCATTTTGTTTGTTTAGCACCCTGCATTCCCATTATTACACTTATCAGAATGTTCTCCAAAAATTAATTTTACCAGTAATTTTTTTGCTAGCTACATTCCTGACTATAAGCCCCATGAAAATAGTAACTGTGCCTGTCATGTTCACTGATCGCTCCCTAGAATCCTAGGCACACTCAGCAAACATGTCCATAAGGGTGGAGGGAGGAAGACGGAGATGAGAAGGAAGGCGGAAGACATGGAAGGAGGGGGACCCAGGGGAAAAGAGGAAAGGAGCAAACTATGCTTACCGTTGTGCAGCTAAAATATTTCTCAGGGATTCAAGTTATATAAATTTTACAATTATTTGGGTCACACACGCCACCCACCACCAGAGATTTTACTCAGACATAAAATAAATTGCAATTTATTACCCAGGCCATGCATGCCCTGACACATATACCAACTACTGGCCTGCCACTTCTGCAACTGTTATATTGGATAAGAGAAGAGAAAACAGCTCTAAGTTCTATGGGATTTCAGGCTCAAGGACCAATATTGCAAATATTTGAACGAAAAAAAGTACATCAGAATGGTCTGAAAAAAATGCCAATACACATAGTAAGTCCAAGTTCATCTGGTTCTGTACCCCAGGCATTGGATAGTTCTGTGTTTGCATATTAGTTCAAAAGCTGCCTCAAAAGAAGATATTTCAGACATAAATTTTTTTAATTCAAGCGCAAATAATAACGCAATTATTTTGTGTTTTCTGCTGCTAAAAGGGTTAGAAATATTATGGTGGCCTTCTGAAGGTATCCTCTATTTCAAATTTTCCAACTTATGTAAGTTATACAGGGCCGGGGCAGGAAACCTGGGTCCATGATCAAAGTGTACTTTAGCTGTACTCCCTCAGGTACGGTAGTTGCTACCTACACAACGCTATTGGGTATTAAAAATATGGCTCATGTGACTAAAGAATTAAAACTTTAATTTTGTTCATTTACTTTACCCTTATCCAGCCACACATAATGAGTGGGTACTATGTGGGACAGCTCATGACAATAGCTAAACAATTTGGCTCGTGAGAAAAGCTTTATTTCTTGACTTTCAGTTTTCAAAAACAGTCAGGGCCCCAGCTACCTGGGAAACGGAGGCAGGAAGATAGCAAGTTCCAGACCAGCCTGAGCAACTTAGACACCCTGTTTCACAATAAAAAATAAAAACGACTCGGGATGTAGCTCAGAGGCAGAGCATTCCTGATTGCAGACACAAACAAAGAGCATTAAACTGCTATAGAAAAATAATTTTAAAACTAACTTTCAGAAATCATGAGTTTTTGCTAAGTGAGAGATGGAATAAACATGCAGTACTGGTACGTAGTTACGAGCCCAGACAGCACTGCACCAGTCCATCCCCTTTCAGCACGCACAGGAATGTGTGCACACATGCACTGCACAGACCCGTGCACAGTAGCTTTTTCCATACTCTGGTGGGGGAGGGAAGCATACAAATGACATTGTGTGCTCATTTTGCTGCAGTTTTATAGAACATATCCAGAGGAAAAATTGCCACTACCTTCGTTCTTTAGCAGGCTACTATACACAATTTCTAAGCCTTTTTATTAATTCATTTTGATCAGTTAATATGATGAGAGAGAACCAGGAAAAGATTCCTATGCTGCCACTCAGGCTGGCGAGCTCCATGGCACCACACATTTGCAAGAGCAGGCACTTGGGTATTGGTACTGGATTGTTGACACTAATTTGGAGAAGGAGGATGTGGTCCTGACACGCTTCTGTTCCAGAGAGTCGCATTGATTTTATAATTGAGTTGAGTTTAAAATGTGGAACAGATTGGCTTTGCTGGCAAGCTCAGAGCACAGGTGTGTTTATTTCTTCATAAAACAATGGTCTCCTCTGCAAAGCCCCAGGACCCCAGATGGATCCCCTCTGCCTTGCGGCAAAACCTTTCCACAAGAATCACAGATGGTAACCACTTACCTCGTTCCTTCCTCCTCACACCCCTCTCTTCCCACACCTAATTACTTTTGTGCAGTTATTTTTGAAGGACATAATAACTTTTTAAAAATTATATCTTAGTTTGCCAAAAAGGCATGCATTTTTAAAAACTAGATTTGATGGGAATAAAAACTCCCTTCAATAGTGGAAGTAAAACCAGTGCCCTAGCGTTTCACTTTATTTAAGTTTGGTTGACCTTGGTCTTGGCCTCCACATTATCTAAAATATCATCCCAGTCCCTATCAAAAGAATTCCACTTTGCCAAATTTTCCTGTATTTAATTAAACAATAAAAGTACGAAGTTGTCTCTCACTTATAATTCACTATGTCCCAGCCCAGACCTCCACAATTTCCCTGAGGTCAGAGTGAAACATATGATAAGAGGTTATTGTTGCAAGGAACACATCATAAACAAAGACAGAGAGATAAATAATTGGGACACATGGTGCTGCACATAATGATGTAACAAAACTGGGATGCAGAACTGAGGAGCAAGATTAACTGGGTTTGTAGGACCAAGAAAACTTCCTAGGTGAAAATTCTCCTCTGTAGAATTTGATAAGTATATCATTCCAAAAGTAGGAGGAAACTATTCAAGGCAGAGTATGAACTTGCATATAGGCACAGGGAACAGCAAATGTACTGAGGACGTGTTATGGAATAGGCATTGCACCGTGAATTTCTGCAAACCATTTTACACATTCCTATTGCAATATAATGCAGAACTGTTTTTCCACTCTACAAGAAAGGGGCCTGAGACATTAAGAATTGCAGTCATTTGCCTAAATTCACCTAGTAAGAAGTTCAGAATTTGAAACCATCTGCAAAGGCTATTTAATCTCTGCATTATCCTTCCTTGCCCTTAGCATTGGCTCATCTTATGCTGCTTGGTGGGAAACAGTTTGTAGATTAATATTGTCCTTTATTTCCTCTGCCCTCACCAAAACACACACATTTACTTCCTGGACTAAGCACCAAGGACAACATCTTTTGGGGAGTGACTACTCTTTGGAACCTCACAGATAGGTTCTAGGAGCCCCAGTTGTCCAAGGTCCTCTCTGGTGGGACATCATCTCCTACTGAGGCCTCTATTTCCCTTGACCACTCTTCCTATGTTTTAGGGAAACTGCTGGCAAAGTTATGCTGAGGATAAAGTTAATCTCTGCTTGACTTTCCTCAGGCTCTAGGCTGTGGAAGTCAGTCCAAAGTCAAGAAAGCCAGTGATGCTTTTCCTGGTCATTAGGTTTATCAACTCTCTGCATAGAGTATACGCTCCATTAAAGGAACTGTGTGATATCTATAAGAGAAACAAAACAACACTCAGGATGACAGTAGCTGTGGCTCTGGAAATAATAGAACTACTTCCTTAGGGGAAAATAATACAAAAACCTTAAAAGTTAAGTCACTGTCTAGTCATTATTCACACCAAAGTACACTTAGGAAAGGACATTCTTTTATTATAGTGAATGGATCCTAAGTTGATATATGATGTCAATTATCTGACCTCTCAAAATCTGTTCTTTTTTTATAGTAGGGGTTTAGGCTGTTGCCCGTCAGCCCTGCGAGGTTACTTCTGGCAGTCAGCACAACACTGTGATAATAAGGCCAGGATGATGTGTTTGATGCCAGATTCTCATTCAACTATGTTTCACTCCTGTCTCTTCATTCTATAGCCATTTACTAACACTTGCAAGGTGCCGGATCAAGTGTGAGACCAACACAAAATCACAAGGGGTCTTCCTCTGAAGGACTTCACAGTTTAAAGGAAACACAACAAAGAAACAGAGTAACAGACAGAATATGTCGATGGTGGATAAATGATCAAAGTGATCTGACGGCCAGACAGAGGAGCAAGCCCAGAGCCTTTCTGTCACTGGGAAATGGGGACTCCACAGAGAATGAATTACTGCGCAGTAAACACACCCAGGTCTCACCGGCCTGTTGGATGTGGAGTTTTCATATATATAGAGAGAGATTTGTTGCTGAATAAGAGGTCCTTCTGTTAGACACACATAAACACATCCTGGGGACCTGGGGCTCATTTCATGCTCTCTGAGGGTTAGAGCCAGAAATTCCTAATGGAGTTAGACCTAGGTAAGTAGGCCTCAGCATGAAAGAGAGACTGCAACCTATGCCACAAGGTCCTTGACTAAAGACCCTTCAGAGTTACTAAGGACCAGTGCAGGTCTCCACCCTAGCCTTAGGAAGACCAAAGCTCTGGAAAATTCTGTGCTGCTACCCTTAAGCATGGAATTAGACACCACCAATCTGCCAGTTTCTGAAGAGACAATGTGAACGGATCAGTGCAAATCGACCACTCCTGAAGAAGACTCTCTTACATGCCTGCTGTACATCATACTAACATCGGCGCACAGTGCTATGTAATAATATAGCTTTCATCTTACTGGAATGCCCTGGCCAAATTACCTTCTTAAATTTATATTCTTCACATTTATATTCTTCACATTTAACAAGGGCACCGAGTCATGCAGCATAAGAATGGCTTCCGCAAGGCTCTGCCATAGTTCAGAAGTAAGGACAGAAATATGGCCAGTGAGAGGTGACATAGTACAGGGAGACAATGGCTCTGTCCTTGTATTTAATTGATCTCTCTAGAATCAAAGGATGGACGATCCCTGAATCTGGACCTAGTTCTAACCCTGCCACCTATGTATGCCACAGCTCTCTATTGGCAAAATAGAAAAATAATAATTCTACCACCTCAGGATGGTTCTGAGGGTTAAATAAGAAACTAGGTATAAAGTATTAAGACTGTGCAGGGGCTGGGGATATAGCTCAGTGGAATAAGCGCTTGCCTAGCAAGCACAGGGTCCTGAGTTCGATCCCCAGTACCGAAAAAAAAAAAATTAAAATAGGCCAGTGACGTTCCATCATCTTTCTTCCATCTGAAAAATGTGTATACATCCTCCAGGTCTGTGAAGCTATGAAGTTCTTAAGTGACTATTTGGACTGTCACATGGCTCTGATATTCGGAGGACTGCTTTAGCAAATCTCCTAACTGGTGATCTGAGACAGAATTAGGGATTTGCATTATCTTCCTCTTGTTAACCTCCAGTCCTCTAAACCACAGTCAGGTTGGGAAAAGTGACACAGTAGGTATGTTGCACAAACAGTCAGCTCACATTCAGGCTGAAGTTTAAACTAAAATTGCCTAAAGCTACAATGTATTTACAACTTTCGCATGTTAACATTGCCATTTAGCAAGCCTGGGTGCTGTAATTATTACCTGAAGCAAATAATATAGTTAGCACTTTATAAGAAATTCAAACTCCGCACCCCCTCTTCTTGGTTCTCAGAGAAATACCATTAATTATGATAAATTCTTCTGATATTTGTGTGACTGTGGTAGGTAATTTCCTAGGTATTCCTCTGCAATTTGACATCAATCATTGTCCACTTAGCATAAATTAAGGCCAAGCCTCCGTGGCTGAATTTACTATATTTTATGCTTTGCTCAGAGAAACTTAATTCTTTCCTAGGGTATATATTAAATTATTTTAAAGGGCATTTTTAACAGTGGATGTTTTTTAGGGCTTTAGTTCTGTTGGCTCTAATGCATGGAACTCAGGCAGGGCTTTTGAGCCACTCTGTCCTTCACCCCCGTGAGGACAAACCTCCAGGAAGAGCACTGGGACTCCTATAAATGCTCACCACTTTGTCTAGTTATCTTCTGCAGTCTTCTTACACCTCATCTAATGAAACAGACATGGCTGAGTCTCACCACGGATGTAGCTCAGTGGCACAAAGTGTCTGCCTGGCAGGCACAAGGTCCTGAGTTTGATTCCTGGTACCAAAAAAAGGCTGATTCTCATTCAAGTCATCCCCTGTATCACCTGTAGTAGCCTCCCACAGTTTTGATCACCAAAGGCAAACTCAGGTCCAAAACGACTAACTGCAAATTTTCAGAAACAAAAATAAGCTCTGTATAAGTTTTAAGCTGTGCATCATTCTGAGCAATATAATGAAATCTCACACTGCCTGTGTCATCATGCCCTGGACATACACGATCAGCGCTTTGTGCGGTGCTATGCTTTATATGCTACCTGCCTGTTAGTAACTTCCGGGCCCTCTCAGATGACCATTTATGGTGCTGCAGCATTTGCGTTCAAGCAAGATCAGTAGTAGCTGCATCCCAACGCCTACCTCACTCACTGTTTCTGTCATCTTATCTGGGCAATTTCTCCTCTCACATCAGCACAAGAAGAAAGATGAGGATGGGACTGTATCATGAAATTTTTGGAGACCACATTCACATAATTGTGATTACAGTATATTGTTATAATTGTACCTTGTCATTTTACAGATGTATCTGGCCCTTACGCATGCCTTTGCATGCCACATAGGCTGTTGATAGTTGAGAACTGTTTCCTAATTCTCTTCATTTTTCTCTTCTCATCAACCTGCACTCACACCAACCTGCTCTTCTTAACCTTAAGAAGGACAGCATTTCTAAATGCTGCTTGCCAAAGCTGCCCCTTCACCTAGAAATCCTTCCGCCACTCCAAGTGAAGCTCGGACCATATTCCAAGGTCAAACTACAGTATTATCTGCTCACGAAGGAAAGCTTTGCTGCTTCTGGGAATCTTCATGGTATCACCCCTATTCTGAACCTGTGGAGCTGCCACCTGAATCTCTGATGGCCCGAGCTCTGGTCAAGTCTGCTCTCATCAATCTTTGTCTACGTGTCTCATCTTTGAGACTGTAAACCTCTCCAAGTAAGAATCTTGTTGTTCATGTTGGTACCCCTTTCAGTTCTTCACAGTATCTTCCTATAATAGGTTCCTAATACCTACTGAATTTGTTGAATGATTATCCCAAAAGCACCAATATCCGTTAAACCCAAAGTGCCTCAGCTACTAGTGAAAGGGGAAAGGGTAACATAAAGCTAAGGATAATGCCTCTGAAACGCACTGCAGGGCATTAGGACAGGCAGCCCCAAACACAACAGTGATAACGATTGTCATTGTTGCTATCTACAACGTGCTGGGCACTCACCACAATTTGGAACATTACAAATGGACGAATATTCTGCCTATGATGGAGCTACCCACTGAAGCAAGATATCCTTCCCTCTAAAGTCACTGCAAAATGCTGGCAGGTCTGATAGATTTGCCAAACTAAGCTGGCTTTGGTGGGAACTGAAACAATTTGTCAAACTCCAAGAGGTTGTGAGTGTGAACATGTATGGAAGAAGAATGTTAATGCTATCTGGAATGTGAATCCAAGACTTTTGTCCAAAACCAGACAAACCAGAAAGGAAATAACCCAAGGACGCAGAAATGGGCACCACAGATCCCTGTGAAATTGGCTCTGGTTAAAGGCTGACAGTAGGAAAGATTGACATCCTGGATTTATAAGCAAGGAAAAGCCAGGTTCTCATAGAAATGGGCCCCAGCCTCACATTAAAACAGCAATTTATAAGGATGAGAGGGGAATTGAATCCCCAAACCATTGCTCTAGCCCTTGCCCTCTCTTCTGAAATTTCAAGTGTTGGTAGAAACATTTGCTGAGTCAACACACACAGTGAGCTGGAGAATTGTTTGTAACAGCAACATAACTGCCGGTGAACATGCATGGCCCCAGGGTCACCTGCTTCAAGGAGACTGTCCACGCAAAGAGGGCCTGAGATCAGGAGAAGTATAAATATGAACAAGTGTGCCCAGGCCCCGGGAGTAAAACACAAATTGGAATTGATCTATGTCAATACAGAAGAGGGTTTGCAGTTAAAGGCAGGCTGAGTACAGTGCAACGGACAAAGGTGGTCTAGAATGGCGATAAGCCACTCTCCCCACTGTGGGCACCCAGTAAACACGATGTAGCCTAGATTGTCCCTAACTCCATGTTACCCAGCACCATGATCCTAGTTCATCAGAATCTCTACCTCATCCTCCTTTCATTATTACTGTGACTACACATGCCAGGATGGCTTATTAATTAGCATGCCTCTGTTGAACTCTATTGGCAAAGTAACAACAATACATAATATTTATCAGCTGTTTATTCTTTAGTGACTGCTATTCTAAACTTTCCACACTTGTCAGTTTGTTTCATCCTCATAAACATGCCAAGGGGCATTACACCCTATTAACTCCCATATCACAAATGAGAAAACTGAGACACAGAGAGGTTAGATAACCTGGCGGAGACCACATAGTTAGCAAATGAAGGAGCCAGGATCCTAATCCAGACAGATTACTCCGGAGCCTGTGTCTTTAAATCATATAGTAAGAGCCAAGAGGACTGTCAACAGCTGCCATCTGTGGAAGATGGATTCAGGGCAGGGACAACCACAGAAACTGGTCCTTGTATCTTTAGAGGCCTAATCTGGTATGACAGCCAACAAGTGAATCTTCATGCAAAGAGCAGGCTCCTTTTGCTCCTCCACTGCCTGTGGCAGGTGACCTGCCTGTCATTTGGGGAGGGAAGGTAGCCTACAAATTCTATGCTTTTGGTTTTCTCTCTCATAGATGTTGCTCCTGACTGTGTGAGACTAATCAGGGACAGGAAGAAAAAAGACAGTCAACGCATAAATCTCTTTATCACATTGAAGTGCTGCAAGGTGGTAGTGTGAGGAAGTTGTCCTGGGTGCTGGACATCTCTCCTGTGGGGCCTGCTCATGATGCAGCATCATCGTGTGGATACCCCTCCCTAACCTGCCTCCATTCACCAGTCTACTCCACACAGACTTTTTCTCTTGGGATCTAAATTCCCTCAGAGTCCACCAGGGAAAGATTTCCAATAATGTCCAGCTGATTCTATTTCTGGTGTTCATGATCCCACTGCAGCAGCTGCAGCTCTTCATCCAAAGCAATTGATCAGCCCCCTTCTTTTGCCCCCTAGGCCTTCCTGGTGTCGGTCAGATGATCATCCACTGTGCCCTGCAGCTGCCAAAGACACACTGGAGTCTTCTCCGGGAGCCTCAGGATACAGGCTGACAGGACACTCATGATGCTCTCAAACCTCTCCTCATACACAAAGACCTCTCCTGTATCAGATTTCTTTTTAATGGCTTCATGGGCGAGGGAAATTCAGCAGTCACACACAGAATTTTCAAACTCCCCATGGTGAGCTGACATCTCACTTTGAACTTTCACATCGTGTCTTGGTGCTTTGGTTAAAAGTTCTAATTCAATGTGCAGTATTTACTTAGCACATATTATGAACAAGATACTGTCATACAAGTTCTAGATGTGTTATCTAAAGTAAATTTCAAGACAGTTTTCTGAAGTTGGTAACTTGATGTTTTTTACTTTAAAGACAAAGTGAGTGGGATCTAGATTCTAAGCCAATTTCAGTACAAAGTTGAGCTCAAGGCTCAAAAGTTGAAGAGAGGGGAGAGGAGGACAAGGGAGAGGAGGGGAGGACAGAGAATAGAAGGGGAGGGGAGGGGACGGGACGGGACGGGAGGGAAGGAAGGGAAGGGAAAGGAAGGGAAGGGGAGGGGAGGAGAAGCCTTATAGCAATTCAAGCCAAATACTATTGGGCCATCAACCTACAATATGCCAATTTCCTCATTCTGCACTTCTTTTCTATCATCAAATCTCATTGGTTTTACTTTCAAAATATATTTCAAGTACATTCAGTTCTTTCCAATCTAACAGTCACCATGCTAGTCCAAGTCATCACCTTTTCCCAGTTTACTGTGATAGAGTCTAAGCACCCACCCCCCCCCCAGTCTTGTGCTGTTACATATCCTCCTGTGAGCTCCAGAGCGTCACTGCCTGGGGGAGCCTATCCACATTACGCACTGCACAGGGAATGAAACTGCACACTTGGTTCCACAGCCTACTTCTCCTCCTCCTCCTCTCAAATTTCTTCTTTTTGCTAGTTGTGCTTTAACTTTGCTGCTTTCTCTTTATTTCTGAATATCTCAGGAAATTTGTATTTGTATTACCTGCCTATAGTAATTAATTCTAGCATTATGCAGCAGTTATATTTTTTTAAATATCACTTCAGGCAGCACATTCTTCTAAAGGTCATTGCTGCCCATATTTGAAGTGGCTTTATACACACCATCTCTTTATGACCTTTGTGATCGTTAATCTTGGCTTTCATCATGATTGGCTTGAGAGTACCTAGGAGATTAGTAAAGTGTACATTTAAGTGCATCTGGGCAGGTCGTGGGATAATGATCTGGGGAATTATCTCTGGTCACTGATCCCTTACTTTCTGGCTTTTTCCCCTTCTCCTTGCTTCTTGGCTGCCAAGAGTTGACTCAATGTTCCTTCACCAGACGCCTTCTCCCTTGGAGCAGGCTGGCTGGGGACTGACACTTCTGAAACCATCCCTTGAACCTGGTTTGTGAGAAGGGTTTGGAAAGATGTGGAATATGGCTAGAGAAAGTAGAAGCCCTAGAAGCTTAGAAAAGAGATTAATGGGCAATTCTGGTAGGAGCTCAGAGGTCATAATGCCAATAAGAATTGGAATAGTGGAACCTGAACTCATAATGTTGTGCATAGGAGCAAGAATTCTATTGAGAGTAGATCTAGAGGCCATGCACTCTGACAAAGACTCTGTCCACAGTTTGTCCATGCTCTTAAACTTTGTGACAGGCTGTTAAAATTGACAGACTAATTAATAGAGCAGAGGATATTTTAAGGCAGCATAATGTTCAGGTTGTGGTATGGGTATTGCTAGTGCTTCTGGGCAGATTTATAATGAGAATCAGGAGCAAAAACTGGAACAGACATACATTAAAACCTGCAGTTAGGGAGAAAAGAAGTACACTAAAGCCAGGGCCAAAGAAGGTGTGACTGCTGTAAAGACTGTTACCATTTAAAAGTAATCAAGTACTTTGCACCAGGACAATAGGAAAGATGCTTTGAGAGCATCTCAGGAATCACCACGACCCCACCCACCACAGGTCAAAGGGTATAAAAGTATAAACTATTTGTTTTAAATTGGCAGACCAGGGTACTCTGCTCACTCAAGGCTAGCTAGGAAGTGTTCCCCCAAATTTAGCCATCCATCCAGGCTCTCAGAGGCCACTTCAACCATAATCCAAGGGTGCCTGGCTACTGTTCATGCTGGTGACAGACTTCAGCACTATCCACATTATGGTGGCTTTGCAGGTATGCAAAACAAAGAGTTGTAAGTTCATAGAACCTTTCACGCACACACTGAAGGAAAACTCAGGAAGGCAGTCAATGATTATAATACAGGCTTGGAGTCCCTGATAAGCAAGGCATGAATCTGTAGGAAGGAGGTCAAAGCTGCAATGGAGATTCCAGAAAGCCAGAGTTTCCAAGAAAGTGAACCCACTACTGAGGAGAGTTTCAGGAAGTGAGCAGAGTCAGCCCAGCACAGAGACCCTGTGAGTTACAACCAACAGGGTCATAAGAACAGGGCTATACATGCCCTTTCAAATTCACATCATGCCACCCTATGCTGCAGAAGCTAAATATGGAGCTATAGGATTTAATCCTTGCTCTACTAGGTTTTGATCTTGCTTTGGTTCTAATTCCTTCCTATTTCCACATTTCTCCCTTTTGGAGAGGTAATGTTTACTTGTGCCATTGTACTTGGGCAGCAAAACACCAGGATTCACTATGAAGAGTTTGCCTTCTGTTTCAAAGGAGACTTTTGTTTTGGAATTTTAATTAATGAAGAGATTGTTGAGACTTTGGGGAAAAAAAAACATGCATTAGAAGTAACTCTATGCAGAATAGTTACATTGTATTAAGCAGAGCAGTGAACTTGTTATGGCCTCTATTTGGAGATATTAAGCATGATTTAAGAAGATGTCTTTGGATATCAAGTTAACAAGAGGTGGACTGATGACAGATAATCTTGACTGTCAGCTTGCTTTGCTTGAGCGATGCCTAGGAGGTTAATACAACACACTTCTGAGTATGTCTTTGCGGGTTACTGAGGTGCGCCTTTTATACCTGGTGCCTGGCCTTTTCCTCTCTGGATCTTTCCTTTTTACACTGCTTCCTAACTGCCAGGAGGTGAAGCAGCGTTCTTCTGCCATGTCTCACCATAACACTCCTGCTTTGGAGCCAGATGACCATGGACTGAAAACTCTGAAAACATAAGCCATAATAAATTTTTTCTGCTTAAATTGTTTGGGTCTGGGATTTTGTTCCATCAAAAGCATGGTAACTAACGCAACCTCCATGATAATTACTATAATATGGTGTATGTGTCTCATATCAGAAATGTATTTCTATTATTTTTGCTTATGTTAAATTATTGCTCCCATCAGTAAATAAGCTTTAGGAAAATAGAAATTCTTGCCTTTCTTTTCATTATAATATCCCCATAACTTCTCATATACTAAGTCCTTAGTAAATACAATTGATTGAGACATCAGATGCAAAACTGGATAGCTGGATGAACCATGATATATAAATAGATGGAAGACACTATAATGCAGGCAACATATAAAAACCCTAAGCAGAGTCTGATGAAAATTAGTGTACTACAAAAAATTGAATGGAGAAGTCGACCCTGTTTTCATCTGGGCCACAATTTTTCTACAAATGACAGCTGAAATGATAACATTCTCTTCCTGGCTCAGGTTCACGGTGGAGGCACGGAGCAGTGCTCTGGGCGTCTGATGGAAGAAAGCTTCCCTTCCAGGGTCCTGAGTGATCATAGCACCAAGGCTGCAGTTGGAAGATTTTAATCCAAGAAAAATGGCTTTAATACATAACATGCTGTGGGGATATTTGTTTTGGAGCAGATTGAGCTTAAGTCAAATACTCTGCATTTACAATCCAAGTGATTAATAAACAGCCAAAGAATTTTGTTCTTGCTCTACAATATACTCAGGAAAATGGATGGATTTTATTATTTTACTTATTATTTTTTATCAGTAAAAGTAAAAAAAAATATGATTTCTTCTATCCCTCCCAAGCTGCAAAATGAGAGAGGCAGTATGATAATATATTGCTGGAAAGAGATGTAACTGTAGGGAATTATAAATCATATCCTTTTGTTTGCTTGGCATTTCTGTTTATTTGTTTCTAATGCAAAGTATGGGAGATTTACCATAATTTGCGTTCTGCAACCTGCACTAAATGTGACAGGAGGAAAAAAAAATCTATTAACAAAAACGTGTTTTGCCTTTCTCGGCCGAAAGTAAAATAGCACCATGTTGAAATACTCATCTGTTTCTCCTGCCTGGGTTTATTCCTTTTAATGACAGTCCTCCACCTTTAAAAAACAAACAGGCAAAAAAAACAGCTCTTAGGGATTTGCTGAAAATGGTATCAGTCAAAATACAAAGCTTTGTCTCTTGCAGCCTCTGTAGATCATTATTAAGTGTAGTGATGCGCTTCTTTGTAAGAAGGAGAAAGATTATTTCGCTTAGCTTTCTTTGCAAAACAAAATAGGAAAAACAGTGCCTTTGTATAGATTCTAAGAGTAGAAAAATATGACTGGGAAAAATACTTCTGCAGTATTATACGCACTCAAAGTACAAACACTGTGCAAGGAAAATTCTTCGAGTGGTTTACTTATGCTCTGCATTCTGAAACTACATTTCACTACATTACAAGCACATGAAGGAATAATGCACGGCTAGCTGAGCTTGTGATCATTTACTGTGTTCCCACTCAAGGCAAGTCAAGAGGGTACGTATTCAAATTTCAGTATAGAATCTTTAAGCCAGACAACTGGAAAGTCTTCTAAAGTCAAAGGATTACAAGATAGGAGACTGTTCCTAAGGGAGTCCTGATAATTTAATCCATGAGAAAAAAATTTTACATTTTGTATTACACATCCAGTGAAATGTTCAAGGACAAATATAAAACAAATCAAACCTCATTTTCTCTATGTGTGATTTATATGTTTACATACATATAAATGATAAACTACTAACAAAAGGATGATCAAAATGGGATATAGATATTTGAGATTGTTATGCCAAAACGATTTTGGTCATGTGTGATAGAAGAGGGTACAGAAATCTGATAGGATGAATGCCAGCAAGAGCTAGGCTGTGTGGGTTTTGACGAATCCAGTGTTAAGCATGATGTCCAATGTGAGACCAAAGATTAGAAGTATGCCAAGGAAGAAAGGGGAGACCTGCAGAAGAAGAAAAAGTGCTGAGTTCCCTAAGAACTAACCTGAATCAATTAGGAGAGCTTTCATTGTAAACGGGCTGTAAGTGAATTGAAAAGCTCCAGAACCATCCGAGGAGGGGTCAGAGCCATCTGTGGTCAAGTCCAGCATACCTGGCTTGAATTGGATTATCTGTCTGAGAATGGCACTCACGTTGGCTCTATCTCCATGGTTTTCTCAAGGTATCACCAACACCCTGAAAGTTTTGAAGGACAAGTTCTTTGCTAGCTTTTTTCTTTGTTTGGATGAATACACACACACACACATACACACGCACACGCACGCACACACACACATGAGACTCACAAGCAATTAATTCTAGTAATTTTGTCGCTGCTTTATTCTGATAATCTTTTTCTATATAACAAACTAGTTCAATGTTCGGTTACTTTTTTATTATTGTGCTAATGGAATCTTTGGGTAAGGAATTCATGCAGAGCCCAGAAGGGATGGCTTGTCCTGGCTGGGGCTGGGGATAGTCTAGAGGTACCTTCAGTCACACACCTGGCAGGTGATTCTGGCTACTCGCTGGGACCTCAGTGGAAATGTCAGCTAGCACACTTCCACACAGATACCATGTGGTCTCTCTGCAGGAGCCAGTGTAGGCTCCCACACAGCCTAGAGGTTGGCTTCCAAGAGAAGCACTTTGAAGGAATGAGGGGGAGGTGCATAGCAGTCCTTTAACCTAGGCTCAAAAATAATATAACATCACCTCTGATGCACCCTATTGGTTGTGGCAGTCAAAAATGTTTGTCCAGGTTCAAAGGGTGGAAGACAAGCACTGCCCCTTAACGGAAAGACCCCTTAACGGAAAGAATGCCAAGGTCCCACTAGAAGAAAAGCTGTGCCATATGAGATGTTGTGGCCTTGCTGGAAAATATATACTGCCTGGTCAGGAAGAATATTGGACATTAGAGTAATACAACTCTGACTATTTTTTTTAAAATGGTTAATATTAAGCAAATAATAATATAGATTTTAAATTCTTTTATGCAGAAGAATTTGGTAGAACAGTTCAGTAAATTGGTGACCTCTCTCACCTGGAAAACCCCATCTCACTACATTGATAGCACACTGTTAAGTTCAAAATTACTGAAAAATAGGTGTGCTGCATAAAAAGATTTAAGGCTCGTGTGCAAGCTCTAGAGACCCTAAAAACCAAGATCAGGGGTCTTCAGCATTCTAATGGAGATGGAGCTACGATGAGGGTAGTTTTAGGAAACCACATCTCTCAGACAAAAACCAGACACATTGATAGGAGTGCGCCGACCTACATCTCACGCTCCCCATAGTTCCTGAAGTATCGTCCACTGTGGTGACAGGACTGAAGAGAACCTAGAGCAATGACAGCGAACCTTTTCAAGATCAGGTGCCCAAACTGCAACCCCAAACCCATTCATTAGTCACAAAATGCCAACACTGCAATTAGATATGAATACTGGGGGTTTTAGTTCAGGAAAAACAATGCATACCCTTGGCTCGCATGCCCACGGAGAGGGCTCCATGTGCCCTCTGCAGCACACGTGCCATAGGTTTGCCAGCACTGACCTGGGACGAGGCCAGTGTCCAAAGACGTCTCAGTGTCTGTGGCACCACTTCTTCAACAAAATGCCTGGAACAGTCTTGAGCTCCTCAACTCCCACGACACCTTTCAACGTACCAGAGCCACCGGCTCCCACGGCTACAAGGCACCGTCACCCCTTCCTCAACTCGCCCTGCTCCATCTCAAACCTCCTATCCCTCTCTTTACTATGCGTCTCCCTCAGACTGACTGAGGCTGTCAATTAGCCACGGATTTTCACTTTAGCTATTACCCTTCTCTTTTCTTGTCTTCTGTTTTCAAGCATCTCAGATTACTGCTTTGCCATCTTTCTTGGGGTGGAAGGTTAATCGTCTCAATACTATTTTTACCAATGCCCTTCCATGCTCTAGTTCCCTTTTTTAACACCCATTCTCCTAGTAACTTAGTCTTTCAAGAAAAACACTGACCAGGAAGACTCCTGTATCTCTGCCCTCTCGTAAACCCTCATGAAGAAATGCTTGAATGAAGCAAAAGAACTGCCGAGACAGGCAAAGACAAGTTCGTTAGTACGTCAAGAAGAAAATCTAGCCACATGAGTTATTTCAAACAATATTTTAAAAATTAATTTTCCAATTACTGCAAACAATGGCAGCACACTTCTAAAGTAGGTCATTGTGCTCCTGACTGTTCCCTCACCCTGACCTCCACCAAGAACACCTTGAAAGTTTCCAGTGGGTAAAACAATAGAACCATCCAACTTTTGACATTGATTCCTCAGACTGGGAACCCTGACGCCTATCACCAGTGAAATGTAGACAGCCTAGATTTCATGGCTACTGTACAAAATTCACACTTCTTAGCCTCCTGTCATCTGTAACTTATTTTTAGTGTAGGATGTCCCTAGATAACTGTTTGCTTTTCTCTAATTTTATTTGGGAAAAAAATGATGGCAAGGATGGCAGGTTTTGTGTGCCTGTGAGGCTGGGATAAAGTGAGTGAGACAGATGGAGAGGGGAGAGAGAGAAAGAGAGGGAGGGAAACAGGGAAAAAGAAGGAGAGGGAGAGAGAGAGAGAGACCCTGAAACGCTGCCTCCCTCAGGATGAGTACTTTCTAGTTCCTTGTAGCAGCCACAACCACAGATGTGACCATGACGGAAGTAATGATGTTGAACAAACATGACATTCATCTTCTGTTACACGTTGAAAAGAACATTAACTTCTAGGCATACGTAGCTTGCATCTAGAAGTTCATAAGAGACAATTACCGTCTTCCAGGACAGGCAAAGAAATGACAACAAAATCCTAAATCACCATCAGGAATCAGCAGCAAATCCCAAACCATGATGGCAAATCCCACTTCCTTTTTTACCTGATGATCAGATCCATGTACATGTGCTGACCCCCAGCTACAGATCCTGTCCCAGGACGAAAATGTTCCACACCTACCTGAGCACTTAACAGAAGTCTACTACAACTTTCTTCATTTCAAAAGCTCTTCTCTTCCTTTCCCTCTCTCTCTATCAAATCTGCCAGTCTTCAGGATCTGGGAAGTTTGAGATAACTACCTGGCTGTGTGACAGTGTAGGGTCTGTCATTTGCCAACATGGATCCAGGGAGGCTCACCACTGTATCTGTATGAGAAATCACAGCAACTCATTTAGACATGCTGTTTCTTCCAGGCAAATGTGAGATAGGGTAGTTGGCCCATTAACAGTACAGCTGCATAGCAGATTAGATGCATTGTGCTGTGCCGCCTGGTTAAAGCATCCACAAGCCACTTACAGAATTAGAGGCTGTCATTGCTGCAATAAGCTGGGGCACTATTTACAATCCCTCCCAAGGCAGACAACACAATCTCAGTGTTCGGTGTAGATTGGGTGTCTGAAAATATCTTTCACTAAGTTGGGAGATGTTTAGATATTCTACAAAGCTGTAGAATAAAAAAAAAAAGTAAAGCCTAGTTATAAGGACTCTCTATATAAAGTAAAAAGAAAAAAGAAAATGATGGCCTTCATTAGCTCTCCCAAGAAAAGAAACTAATAACTTCCTCAAATAACCTATGGTTTCGTAAGTACTAAGCTTTTGATTGGTTACAGTGTTTCCTGAAATCCTTCAGAGAAAATGAACTTCGTGTCATTCTTTTCTGCAGCACTCAGCATCATGACATACGCTATTAGGCTTTGGATTCTAATCTATCCTGAGAAATACATTTTCCTTTTATACAAATACCTCATAGAAATCTTCATATAAATGTTTTTAAAATTTCAGAGTAACTGCAGAGCCCACTTCTATTTTTACTGCATATCTTAAATGTAAAGAAGAAATGCTCTGGGCACCAAGCTTGAGCCTAGTTCCAACCAAGCCCTCACTGGTGCTACATTCTTTGGTCCTTTCAGAGATGTGTAAGGCATGATATGGAGGTGCTTCAAGTGCAAAAGTCAGTAATCGCAGGTGAAAGAGTTAGGCCGAAGATACTGAGTACCTTGTCCCGGGGTGAGGGCGGGAAGATAATCACATCTTTCATATGTCCAGGTTTGGAGCAAAATGAGATGTAATATAGGAATCAGAGAGACAGAGGAGAAATGTCACTCTTATTACTGGTAAAACGCATTTCAGCATTCTTCTCAAACCTGTCTCTCCAGCTGGGTTTGTTAATCCTTCCCCCAAATGACAGATACCTCTGTTGTCATACAGCATCACAGATAGCCCTCCATAGGCACAGGATACCACCAGGGGGAGGATGGAGAGTCATTTATCTTGGCCGCAGCTTAGCTCATAGTTTCTGAAAGATAGCTACACAGTAGAATCATCCAGGGAAGCTCAAAAGCACTCAGGGCCCAGAACTCCACCCCAGATGATTAGCATCTGGGCCTGGGGCCTCAGCATGGACCATGTCTAAAAGCGTACTCTGTAGTGATGGTGTGCACATTGAGGGTTGATGACATCAGATTCACTCAAAGGAGACAGAGAGGAAGGAGCTGAAGGGGACAACATCAGTTCCTTCTCTTAATGCCACCAATCACAGGAGTTGCTCCTCTTCCTAGGGCAATGAATGCATAAAGGAAGAGACTAGCCACTCTCTAGGTCTATGCTTCCAGATAGATGGACCATTTGCATCATATAGACTAGCTAAGCAGAAATGCATCCACCACCCCTGGTCACATGGTAGAGTCTGTTTTTCCACTCTTGACATCTAAAGGGAAGTACTTGCATGCAACTGGTCTCAAGCAATCAGCTCTTATATATCAGAACCCTCTCAATTCTTCATTTCAGGTCATCTCACTAGGAAGCAAATTGTTCTAGCCAGTCTTTGCACAGACATTTATGAGCCATGGAAAGCTAAGATTTAATTCTCCATTCCCTACACCCCTCTGGCAACTGGATCTCAATTCTGGGCAGCCAGTCAACACATCAGGAATCCACTAAAGCAAATCATTTTGCTCCTCCACAGCAGGCTGACCAGTAACCATCAAGAATTCATTACCACTCTAGTTTGTTTACATTCACTAGGAACAGACAGTGCTCTGAATTATTTGGCGATATCTCTCTCTCTATAAATTAGTTTCAAACTATGCCTCAAATCAACAGGCCAGTCACAGAAGTTTCCTCCTTCTCCTTCATCAGGTAAGGAGATACACAGGCACCTGCCTTTACAGAACCTATCTCATCAAATACAAATTCTGAAGATAATAATTTAATTTAAGAAATCAATTCCCCCTTGCATTTATTTGCAAAGGTATTTTTGGTTCACTTTTGCTTAACTTCCAGTTATCAGTGATGTCTATCTCTTTGCCTTAAAATATATCTCTCCTCCCTCTGTGTCCTGTGGATCACTTATAATTAATGCAAGGAGACACTTGAACACTCCACAGAAAATGACTAAAGGAAGTTTGAATAAAATTTTTAAATTAAAAGAAAAAGCACCTTTCAAGTATAAATACAGTAGCAATGTTGATTTCATTTTGGATTTCATTTTGTCTTGTGCATGTTAATCAGGTAGCACTTCTTAATTTAGCATATAGTTCAAGCAACAAAGCCAACGTGATGCCTGACCCCCCACTTCTAACACAAAACCAACTCACACTTAACATATTGTCAAAGGAGTCAAGACTAAGAGAGCTACAAATCAAGAAAACTAGGAATTGTGTTATTATCCTCTATCTAAAGGGAGATTTCAGAAGCAGAGGTTATAAGTCAGTTCATGTCTACATCTTCTTGTGGATGCAATAAATAATAAAATGCTCAGTTATGTTCTACAGACCAGAAAAGTTTAAACAGGGCCTAGAAACAAATTGGCAGCTGGAAGAATTGGTGTGAGGCTCAACCAAAAGCTCAGTACAAGTGATGAAAAGAGAGAAATAACAAAAGCTTTATGAGAGTGATGACCCTATGGTATCATCTGCAGCAGAAGTCAGAGGTGAGAAGGGGCTGCTCTGTGAAGATAAAATAGCTTCTTTCTTTCATTTTTTTCCTCATGAAGTTTTAATTCTAGTTCTGCTCATATGATTGCCTAATTTTAATTAGGATGGTTTTAATATTTCCATTTTGCCTCTAGACCTTAAAAATATTCCAAATGCAAAAAAAAAAAAAAAAGACTGCAGAACTTCCTTCCTTCCTTATCACACCAATTTTATTGGACTGGCCATACCCCTGGATAGGACACTAGCACCGTAGAGCTCAGTAGTAAGAAGCTGAGTATTTCCTTCTGGAGACTTTTCCTTCCACTTTTCAATGAAAATACTCACATCAAGATGCAACTATAACAAATCAGATATTAACTTCTTCCCTTAGAAAAGTCAGTGTATTAGTCAAGATTATCCAGAGAAACAGATCCAATTGGCTATACATAGAGAAACACATGGATGGGTGAAAGGAGGGAGAGAGAGAGAGAGACCTTTATCTGCTTTTCTGCTCTTCCTGAGCTCTAGGTGAATTTGATGGTGCTATACACATTGAGTTAGGGTAGATCTTGCTTAAAAACACCTCAAAAACACCAAGAATTACTGTTTTACCAGGTATCCATTAATCCAGCCAAGTTCACACCCCAAGTCAATCATCACAGTGGTTTAATTCATTTCTAAAAGGCTAGAAATAGTAAACATGTCAGATGACGCAGCATGGAAATCTCTGAATAAATAATAACCAAAAAAGAGACAGAAAAGAGATATTGGATATTTTTTATTTAAGTTAACTAAAGTGTCATTGATTACCTGCAAATCTGCCAGGAAGTGTGTGCATGCATACGGAGAAAGGATACAGAGACTGTTAAAATCAGACTTGGGGTGGAGAAGACCCTCAGCACATACAGTAAGGATGAGTGAGTGGTGACAATTATCAGGATGTCTTAAAAGAACCAGTTATTAGAACTCTGGCTTCACTTACAAAATTTTAGGGAAGAAAGAAGAATTTTGTAAGGACCCTTTCCTTAGAGACACACAACTAGTAACAAAGGTTAAAAAAAAAAAAAAAAGTAAAACAGAAACCCCAACTGAAAGAACAGCATCAATATTTAATCACAGCAGGCTAAGGACTGTGAAGCTGGAGGTATTAAATGTAATTGAAACAAAATACACAGGTTCCCAATATGGGTGTGGATGTGGGTGGAAGGACCTATTCTCCCAGTGCCTACATCCCACTCCCTGCTGGAATATTGGATTGTGCCCATTACAAACACATCAAATCAACATTCTGGGGAGGTCAGTGCACTTGGGAAAGATACCTTAGTAATTTCACCTCACATAACAAATCAGCCACTTGGTCATACAGTACAGAAGCAGTTCTTGTCTATAAAATGGAGAGCACAAAAGAGTAATCAAACCAGCATACTAATAAAGGGAAATAAAGGTGTCTGGGAAAAGTCTTTGAAATCTTCAATGGTTAATTTGGGAATTCTAGACTTTGTATACTAGAGAGACACAGTACAGATATTACTAAACAACTCTAATACAAAAGATATATTACATCAAGGATGAACTCATTTCTATAATTGCTACTTATCTCAGACCTTTTATTCACAATCTCAGAGGACATTTCCAAAAGCTGATACTGTGACTATATCTGAATATTATTATGTGAAAGTTTCCTCTTCTTATAGATGCTCTCTCTCCAACACCCAGATTAATAACCATGCCTCTCTGGGCACTGCTATTAAGCTGGCGTTTATGATCCCCTTTCCCAAACATCACATTAATAACTTTGCCTACCATGAGCTAGAAGAAATGGCATCTACATTGTTTAGTATTTCCCTTCATGAGGCCAGCCTTGTTTATACTCTAAACTACAATTGTGTGTGTGTGTGTGTGTGTGTGTGTGTGTGTGTAAAAGAGATGATGGATGGTGGACAGATAGACAAATAGCCAATGTCTCAGATTCCGAATCAGAATGTCCAGTTTTCTATACTGCCCATTTAAAGGTCAGTGACCACAGCCACATTCTTGGTACATAATCAGACCTGACCAGCTACAAACTGTTTGTTCATCTGCAGGTCAGAATTACTCCTTTGGCAGGAGCTCATGCAGCACCAACATAGAAGTACCTTGCAGGTAAATGGGAGAGACATAATGACCCCCAAGACCTGAGCATAGTCATTTAATAACTAGCATCTTCATGAGACTCAAGATTCTGTTAAACATAAGCAATGACAACTGGGAACAATTGCAATACCCCATGACATACAGTTCAAGTGATGTCAGCTGAATCAGGAGCAGAATTAGATTTCCCCACAACCTCTCTCTTTTCCAGAATTGTGATCTGATATGAAACTCAAGTTATATAGCCAAAAACATGTTTTGCAATCTGCTAGAGCCAAGTTATTTACGGATTGTTTTTCCCAGGAAAAAGAAAAATTCTAAGGCAGGGATACATACGCGTTAACACAGTTCACTTCAATAAATTGAAATGTTCTCATTTCCCTCATAACAAATGAGACATTTGGCAAGATGCAAAACTTTTTTGTTTCTCTATTTCCCCATCTGTAAAAAATTTCCCCATCTGCAAAAAAAAAAAAAAAGGAAAAGGTAATCTGCGTAACATACATATTGTATATAGTGGCAAACAAATTGAGTTGAGAATGTATGTTGTAAATTTAACTTAAAAATCAGTGACTATTTCAAAATATGGAGTTATATATTTTCTTTCATCTTTTAACTGTGTGAGACAGTCCTTTTTTGCCATAATTGGACTGTATTTATTGAATCTCCTGAGAGACAGATAGAGAGATCAATTGTCCACAGTGAAAACTGCCCATTTCCAGAGGCATTTTAAGTGCTTGTGATGCTTGTGTGGTTTTGTCGATGTCCTGATCATGAGGTATTTGAGGGAATCACAGAACAGGTGCTGTGTGTTCTCCACCAGGAAATGGTGTATCTAAAATTCAGAGAGACGTCAGCCTCACTCTGGAGCAGATTACCTGCAAGGAGAGAAAAGTACTCCAAGGTTGTCTGATAAGATAGGAACAAGGTTTCTGAAGGGTAAGGGGAGGCAAGAATCTGTCATCTGAAGATGAATTTCAAGTGTAACTTTCCAGAGGACAATCAGATATTTGCTTGACAAATAATTCCATCATCTGATTCTATGAGATGGTCAGCATAATATCACCACATCCCGTACTGTTACCATTTGGGTTACAAAAGCAAAGCAGAGTTAACTTACATGCCAAGTCACATAAATAAAAAAGAAATAAATGTCATTTTTGTTTATGGTTTTTGCTGTTGTTTTGAGACACAGTCTTTCTATGCCACCAGAGCTGATCTCAAATTGTGATATTCCTGCCTCAGCCTCCTGAGCAGATGAGACTACAGACACATACCACAACGCTAGGCTAGAAATGTTATTCTGATCTGGCTCAAAACCTCTGTGGCTTTCTTCATCATGATGTGCAGCCTGCCTGGGACCCTGAATTCTCTTCCTGGATTTGTCAGCTTCAAAGAGCCACCCCAGAGGCAGAGCTTCCAAATGAGTCGGCTGCCGCCTCCCAAAGAATGGATCCCAAAAGCAGCCCTGGTGAATTATGAATGCTAATTCCTAGTCTCCATCTCAGGGTCTTTGTCTCCAGGGAGCCTGCTTTCATCATAAGGATGAAGGATCACACCAAGGCAAGAGTAATGAGAAGTGGGGGAGACACAAAACTGATTCCAGAGATGCATGGTATCAAGATTGGCAGGATTTAGGGACCAACTGAATAAAAATGGGATGGACAACTTTCTCTGTGGATGTTATATTTGATACATTGTGTCAACTTGGGAAGTCTAGATGTTTGGCTGAGTGACTCAGTAGTTCTGCACCTTGGGGTGAAAAGGACATGCCCTTACCCTCTGGGATGTTGTTCATTGTGTCAATTTGAGAAGTTTAGAAGGTTAACTATGTGACTTAGCATGGGCCCAAGGTCCTTACTTTGTATTCACCCTGAGCTTGTGAAAAGGAGCACATGGAGATTATGCCAGTGCTACATACCCCCTGGGTGGGGGTAGCCTGTTTACAGTATAAGGGAGGAAAAGAGGCTTGTTCTTTCCCATTTTTGCTCTTGCTGTTTTGCTATCTTCTGCCACCATGAATGTTTGCCCTCTGCCATGTGCCACTCTGCCTTGGAGCCAGCAAACTATAAACTAAAACCTCCACAAACTGTAAGCTAAATGAACCTTTCCTTCCTTAATTTTAGGAGTTGGGTATTTTGTCTCAGCGATGAGAGAAAAGTAACCAAGACAGCGGAGCCCTATCTGAAGACTCTTATCAGTGTGTGTGTACATAAATGTGTGTACACACAAACATGTTATATACATGTTCCTCCTTTAGAATCATTATTTTGTATTCTAGATGGTATTCAAAGCTATTTAAACAAATGAAGTCACAAAGAGAGAGAAGAAAGAGGCCTTGGAACTACCCTGAAGGACTTCAACAGGCCTGATAGAATAAAGTGACTAGAAAAGGAGACCAGGAGGCAGTCAGCAGTGAGATAGGAGGACACGAGGACACTACAGAGTCACAGAGGTAAGAGAAGAGTGAGCTACTGCTGGTTCAGTTAATGTCTGTTGGAAGAGGCAGATGAGAGGGGGAGGGGAACTCCCATGGGTTCTTTCAGTGTGGAATGTACTGGCACCCTGAAGGAGGGCACCTTGGGTGTGGCAGTGGAGACCAAGATGAAGTGCGTAGAAGAGGAAATTGGGAAAATATTTTTAAATAAAGATATCAGAATGGGTAAAAGACAGTAGAATGAGAAAATCTTCAGGCTGCACTTCTACAGGAAATCCATAGAAACTGTGGAAAATTTTAAAATTGTACTTTGTAATTTTAAAAATGTACTTTAAAAATGGCGAGGAGTGCAGTGAAGGGAGAAAGGGTGCCCTCAATGGGCCAGAAGGTGAGAAGAAGCTCTCAGAAGTGGAAGGGAGATGGGGTTAAATTGAACAAGGACAGCTGGCCCAACACACAGGGTGTGTGGGGGTGGGGATGTCCACAGGGTCCCACACTCCATAGTAGTGGATATGAAAAATGGAGGCCAGCGGATCCAAGGGTGTTGGGTGGTACATCTTGGCCTCTTTCCCCTTCCTCTCCCTGTCCCCACACTCAGGGGCCACTGAAAGATAGGTCCAGAGAGTAAGAGGAGCACCTTGTATCTGATGCAAAGGGAAAGACGCATGATCTCCACACCACCAAGCTGCTGGAACATCTGCCCTTCATGGTTACCTTCACATCGCCACAGAGGATCAGTATTTTAAGACAGAAAATAAAGCAAAAATTTGTCTCTTTAAGATAAATCCACAAATGGTGATGGCTTGAAAATATCAACAAGAGATGACTTGTGACATGAGTATTTAGCAATAAAGGGGATGCTTAAACTAAAAGGCAATGGTACAGAAAGGTGCAAGGTTGGGATAGTGTGGACCTGATACATGAACTGGGATATCCTAGTGGAGGATTTATACTCCAACCAAAGGAAACTTTAAGATGACAGAGGGACAGATCACAAAGTTTCAGGGTAGAGATCCTGAACCCGATCGGCTCGGAGACGGCTGTAACCAGGATTTGTTGGAGGCAGCAGAGCAGAGGAAACTCAGAGAACGAGCTACTGGGACAGATTGCGCCAATCTGGGCAGCGTTCCGGGATCATGCTCAGAGCCCCACCCCCGCAGCCGGCACTGCGCGAACTGAAGCGGCTGCAATCGGCGGGATTTCTGAGTCGGGAAAAAGCTTGATCCAGGGAGATACATCTGAACCGCATTCCTGCCTGCAGGATCCCAGGGTGAGTTGAGTGAGCGCTCTAACTGGTTTTTCCTGAGTCAGGAAGAAGCTCTGCCCAGCCAGTGACATCAAAGCAGCTTTAAGGACTGTGGTATCTCCCAGATAGGAAGAGATAGCTAGGCGCCCCTAGGGGATTTGTGAGGGGGGAAGGAGCTCCACCCAGGGAGGAACACCTGAGTGGCCTGTCTGCAAGACGCCTGGGGCGGCGACCTGTTTATACGCCTCAGCCAGGTCTCGGGGTAGGGAGTAGAAGCGGAAATCTCAACAGACAGCTTAAGGGACATTCTCCCAAAGAGAAGGAATCATTGGAGCAGCCTCTGCAGCAGACCTTTGCCTGCTGAACTGCCTGGGGAATTTATAGCTCAACATTTTCAATCTGATACCCAAAAATGGTAAAACAGAGGAACAAAACACAGTCTCAAAACTCAACCCCACCCAGAACAAGTTTTGAATGTGAGGATACAGGGGAACAAAGAAGCCACATACCTGCAAGTTATGAAACGATCGCATCCGAAATGAAACAACTCCAACAGGCAATAAAAGAGCTTAAAGCAGAAATACGCCACATACCCGCAATGATTTCTCAGACAAAAAACGAGCTGAAAACAATGATGGAAGAAATGTTCCATGCACATAGACAAGATATAGACAAAAGACTAGAAGAAAATAGGAAACAAATGGAAACGTTATAAGAGCAATTTAGGAATGAATTACCAAGAATGAAACAGGTCCAAAGAGAATGTGAGGATTTGAAAACTAACGCTGAAAGCACGCAAAACTGTTTAAATGAAACCGAAGATAGAATTTCAGAACTTGAAGACAGCATGGCAGCTTATGAGCGTGAAAGGAAGAATGTCGTGACATCATCAAAGACACAAGAAAAGTCAATCCAACAGGTGCAAGATGAAGCAAAACGTAACAATATTCGAATTATAGGAGTGTGTGAAACAGCAGGAGATCTCACAAACAATATAAAACGAATATTTAATGAAATAATAGCAGAAAATATCCCAAACAAGGTAAAAGATACTGAAGTTCAGTTAAGCGAGGCATATAGAACCCCAATGATCCATAACCCAAAGAAAAACACACACAGGCATATAATAGTCAAGATCCCAGATATCCAGCAAAAGAACACAATATTAAAAGCTGCTAGAGAAATAAAACAGACCACCTATAAAGGAAAGCCCATCAGAATCACAGCAGATTTCTCAACGGAAACCATGAAAGCAAGAAGAGCTTGGAGCGAGATACTAGATTCTGAGACAAAACAACTTCCAACCCAGACTGATGTATCCTCCAAAATTATCCCTCAAATTCAATGGAGAAATAAAATACTTCCACGACAAAGAACAACTGAAGAACTTCATGAGTGCCAAACCAGCATTGGAAAAAGCACTAAAAGATATTCTAGAGAGAGAAAAAAGAGACCACAATCCCAAGAACAGCTATAGAAATAACTCCCTAAATAGAACAAATAATTAAACAGTCAGCAAAAGAAGGAAAACTTCAAGTAAATAACATGACCAGAATAAGCCAACATATAACCATGATAACCATTAATGTAAATGGACTCAACTCAAAAGTCAAAAGGAAAAGATTGGAAAATTGGATTAAGGAACACAATCCAACGATATGCTGTATACAGGAAACACATTTTACACAAAAAGAAATCCATAGGTTGAAAGTTAAAAGTTGGAAAACAATTCTCCATGCAACAGGCCCCCAGAAAAAAGCAGGGGTAGCTATTATGTTTGCAAACAATGTAAACTTCAAACCAAAAACAATCAAAAGAGATAAAGAAGGCCACTACATACTACTTAGGGGAAAGCTACAAGAGGAAGAGGTAACAATCCTAAACATTTATGCACCAAACAATGGAGCACCTAACTTTACAAGTCAAATCTTGACAGACGTAAAAAATCAAGTAACTAGTAACACTATTGTAATAGGGGACCTAAACACCCCTCTGACACAAACAGACAGATCAACCGGACAGAAACTCAGCAAAGAAATAACAGACCTGAACCAAAAGTGTGAACAGATGGACTTAGTAGATGTATACAGACTGTTTCACCCCACAGCATCAGAATACACATTTTTCTCAGCGGCACATGGGTCTTTCTCCAAAATAGACCACATTCTAGCCCATAGAGCATATCTACCTAAACGCAAAAGAATTCAAATAATCCCAGGCATATTATCGGACCACAGTGCAATAAAATTGGAAATTAATGACAAAGAGAACTCCAAAAACCACATAAACATGTGGAAATTAGACAACAACCTACTGAATAACCAATGGGTCACACAAGAAGTTAAAGAAGAAATTAAAAATTACCTACAAATAAATGAAAACGCAAGTACAACCTACCGGAATCTGTGGGATGCAATGAAAGCAGTCCTCAGAGGGAAATTTATAGCAATGAAATCATATACAAAGAAAATATAAAGAGAGCAAATAAATAACCTAATGATACACCTCAAACTCTTAGAAAAAGAGCAACAAGCCAAACCAAGAGCCCAAAGAAGGGAGGAGATTATAAAACTCAGGGCAGAAATTAATACAATACAGATGAAGAAAACTCCAAAAACTTAGTGAATCAAAGAGTTGGTTCTTCGAAAGAGTAAATAAAATTGATAAACCCCTAGCCAACCTTATCAAAAAAAGAAGGGAAAGATCTCAAATTCATGCAATAAGGAATGAAAAAGAGGAAGTCACTACAGATCCAAAAGAAATACAAAAGATCATTAATACCTACTTTGAAAATCCCATACGATACAAAATACAGAAGAAATGGACACATTCCTAGAAAGGTACAAATTCCCAAAATTGAATCAGGAAGACGTAAAACTCCTGAATAACCCAATATCAATTAATGAGATTGAAAACGTCATTAAAAATTTACCAACAAAGAAAAGCCCAGGCCCTGATGGATTCACAGCAGAATTCTATAAAACATTTAGAGAAGATCTAATGCCAACACTCCTCAAACTCTTCAATGAAATCGAAAAGGAAGCAACTCTCCCCAACACATTTCTGGAGGCAAGTAT